>JAMQGT020008494.1:0-32573 GCA_024447675.2 Pterophyllum scalare
TAGAGGTGAGTTTCCTTTGATTTTGAAGGGTCTGTAAAGCTGTATAGTTTGGAGTAATTTATTTATTTTTGTTTGTTTTTTTTTTTTGTTTGTTTTGGGTTCACTTCCAGGTTACAGATATGATGCAAAAAGCACTATTTGACTTTTTAAAACATCGATTTGAAGGCAGGTAAGTTCTGATTTAATTTTTCAGATAATCTGTTGCATAAATGAAAAAACAAACAATGAAAATTATAACTATGCAATCATGTTATTTTGTAACCATGTTATTTTGTCTCTTCTCCAGAATTACTATTACTCGGGTCACAGCAGACATCTCACTGGCTAAACGGTCCATCCTCAACAATCCTGGCAAAAAGGCCTTAATTGATCGCTCCAACACCCGTTCCAATTTAGGTATGTGGTTTATCATCGTAGAACGGTTTCCTTGGCACTTATTTGGAGAGCTGTGGTTGGCATTTACAGCCTCAGGACAGCTCAAATAGTACTAGCCAAAAGAAAAAAAAAGCCTAAATCATTTACTAAAATAAATGGAGCAAAGGCTGCAAGCTAGTTCAGGAAGGCAATTCAGGACCATGTCATATACTAAAACACACCCTCCCTATTAAGCATCTCTCCTTCTGACATGTCAGTGCCACAGCCCTGCACCCTGTTTCAACCCCTCCACCACCCTGGCCTCTAACTTCAGGCTCCAGTGGATGTTTACACATCACTCACTGTAAATGTGGTACACTTAAAAATGGGGAGTGATGAATAAACATCCATATGAGCTCAGAGCATAGATACCAAACTCTAACTGTATTATGCTGCTGTAATAAATCAATCATTTCAAACAACAGTGGTCTGACTAAACTTATTTAATTGTTTAAGTGTTCTGGGACTCACTGTGCTGTCCCTGGTGGCAAAAAAATCGGCCCACTTGGAAACCTAATTAGGATAAAATAGGAAACTGATACTGTCTGACCCAGGTTTGATATGATACTTACTTTATCTCATTAACACTGTGTGGCTCGTGCTCACAGTGTTTGCTTTTTTTATGTGGTGCAAAGATTATTGCAATGATAATAATGGCAGAAAATAATATATGCAATTCAGATAAGCATATTGACTTCACTCTCATATCGGCATTACAGCCAGCTGTCTTACATGAATATACGTGAAAAATTTAATCCCAGTCCCTCTAATAATTGTTGTGATATTTAACTAATAGGCTAAATTTAAATTACATTAAAGTAATTTTTTTTTAAAAAAGGCCCTAGAGGAAGAGACAAGAAATAACCAAATACACTTTAAGTCAGCATTTTCTTTTTCTCATTTCTTTCTAACAGCTATTGATATAAACTTAGCAACCAACAGTCCAACCAGCATAGGCCAAAGATCTGTCAGCACCATCGCATTAACATATTAAGTGATTTGCTCATCACATATCACTTTGAAGCTGACAGGTGGTCACTTCAAGACTTTCTAGACTCCTGGTTGCCTAGGGTAACCCTCTAGCATATTTCCGACCAGGTCATATGTCAGCGGTGTCCTGCGCTCTCATCAGCAGTCAACGTCAATCCCCTGGGACTGAAACAAATTTACTCTGAGGCCCCACCCACTTTGCATGTCCACCAGCTGTTCCATCTGCAGTTGCTTGAAGTCGCTGAATGTCCTTGACTTTGCATTGTCTCTGGTCACCATGACACTACTAATTGCTTCCAGTATGGACATAGCTTCAAGCTCAATCAGCGACTGTAGCTTTGTATTTAAAATTAATATATTAATACAGTAGTGCTAATCTTCACATCCAATTCTCAGAAAGAAAGAAAATAAGTGTATTCTCCCCCCATATAAAAAACAAACAAACAAAAGAACCACCAAGGTATCTTATAGTACAGTTACTTGGTGAATTATATCAATTATGCTAATATATTGACTGGAAACGTACCGTAGATTTGATGTCTTTGTCCCACTGACATTGTGCAGTAGGGTAGCACAAATCTCCCGTTTTGCTAGAGGGGGAAATATTTGATATCAAACAGAAGCATGATAAAAATTTGTTTGGTTTTCTCTACTCTTGTCTTTCTCATTGCTGTCTCATCCCAGATGCTGCTGGTATGTATGACTGAAAGCACTGCTAGTCCTCGTGTTTTTGAATGCGCCACCTTCTTTCTCCTTTCATTATCTCACTGCCTCTGTCCCAACTGCCACTTTTTTTTTTTTATGTATACAGCCATAGACCTGTGGATTTCACTGTTGCTGTTATTAAGTTTTTCAGTTTGCTGGGTTGGGCGATATGCATGTACTTTTATTTGTGAATACTAAAACTCATTAAGGACAGAAGGAGCTACAGTTTCCTATATGTCCTTCTTTACTCTCCCCCTTGTGGCCAGTCTTTTAATACACTCCCATGAGTGCAACAAATCTGACTCACCTCAATGATTAGTTAAGCAAGAAAAGGAAAATAAATTGCTTTTTTAGGCAACTTCATTGAGTGTGTCTTGTTATTCATTAACAGAGTTTCAGTTTTTAATCGGCTGAGGTGCTTTGTGAAGTCTTTTCTGTTGACATGTGATAGGTGTGTGTGCTTTTGTTCTTTGATACTTATTTGTTTTCAATATTAGAAATGGTAGAGCAGGGACAAGACGATTATCATAGCAGATCGCATAAGTGGATATCCCAGAATTTTTGTGGGTTTCCATGTGACAGTGAGATGTGTTTGAAAGTGATACTGAGATTATTTTGTATACATGTTCAAGAATGAATGTTCACACTTTGGGACGTAATCCATGCAGATTAAGTGTCCAGATATTCCTGGATGCTTTAGAGTTACCAAAGCAACATATCACTATACAAACAAACTCACTGCTTTGTAACAGTATAAATTCATTTCTAGTGCTGTCACATGAATGAGTTCTTGATTTAAGGATGCCTACTCTAGTGATGCTTTTTTAGATGCTTATTTATATTTATGTATTTCTTCATCATGAGGTGATTCAAAGGACCTGGTAAATGTTATGATAAAATACTTAAATGTGCAGCCTTGATATAGACCAGTGATCTAAATACATTTTCACAAGTTGCATTCAAGATGTGGCAACTTATTTAAAATGTTAATAATTTAATTATGCACACACACACTGACTTTCCTGGATCTTAGGTGTCAATCTTGCTTTTGCTTTTTGGTTTTGCAGCCCAGATCCAGGGGGAGGTGGAGCGTATATTTGAGCTCGCCCGGAGTCTGCAGTTGGTTGTTTTAGATGCAGATACTGTCAACCACCCTCTGCAGGTGTCCAAGACCTCCCTGGCTCCAATTCTGGTCTATGTCAAGATCTCCTCGCCAAAAGTAAGCTTCATCAGAAAGCAATGTCAAATCAGATAAAATATGATTTTCTAAAACTGAGCTCTGGGCTATCTCTGTTCTTTAATAACCAAAAGAAAATCACTTGGATGCTTTTTTTCTCTCTACCTCTTTTATTCCCTCTCCTGATTCCTATCAAATAGGTGTTGACGAGACTGATCAAGACTAGAGGGAAGTCTCAGACCAAACATCTGAATGTTCAGCTTGTGGCAGCAGACAAGCTGGCCCAGTGTCCACCCGTGAGTGCCATCTAGTGGCACTAAAGTAACTCTTCTAGTGAAGAGTTCCTTTAGTGTTCTAATATACTACGTGTCATGCCCATTGGAGCTGCTGCAGTCCTCAAAAAAATCCTCTATATTTTGTTTGTTTGCCTTCTTTTGGTTTTGTTTGAACTAGGGATTTCAGCAGCATAATTGATTTTTGTGACTTTGGTGCGGCTTTGAAACAACATTTAGACATTTATTTGTTTATATGATCTTATTTTCTCACATCTCCTTATGTGAGTCTCATAACAGTAACTGTAGATTTTACCTTGTAGCCTGATTATCACACACCTTTCAATTTCCTGTAGGAAATGTTTGATGTCATCTTAGATGAAAACCAGCTATCAGACGCCTGTGAGCACATTGCTGATTACCTGGAGTCCTACTGGAGAGCCACTCATCCACCAGAGATGGAGCCTGCCAACGCAGTGGTGGCCCAGTTGGCTGAGAATACACTGCCTGCCAGTCCTACAGTAATACCGGTAGATAACACACAAACAAATACAGAGAAAAAACTAGTCCAAAAAAAATGGTAAAGTCTCCCTTTCATCTCATCTCATAGCTCATTTCACAGCTGAATATGAAAATAAAAAATGTTTGAACTGTGAATAATCATCTCATTAGAAATCTTGTTGTTACCAGAGGAACTGCTGCATCATTTTCCCCCCATTAATCCATCTAACATTTTCATTTCATTTCTTCTCATTGTACTCCACTGGAAAGTTGAAGAAATGAGATAGGCCTACCTCTGGTGAGTGAAATATATTCAAATTCTACTGTAGCTCCACCATAGCAGTAGAGATGAGTTACAGTAGTTAGCACCATATTTGTCGTGTCTACAGAGTAATTTGTGTAGAAAATAGAAATATGTAGCTTTTATCTTTACAACAATTCAGGATGCAACAAATAAAACAACCTAATAGTGATGTGACTCTTGCTGGGAAATGACAGAAAATAACAGAAATAATGCAGACTATAATAATACAGACTAAACTGAGACTAACAAATAAAACACTTTTTTGATGAATGTCTCAGTTTAACATTTGGTGAAGCTGCAATTCTTCTTTGCTGTTGTACTAATCGCTTTATATAAATATTTGTGATGCAAACAATAGTTTCATGTGTAAACAAGTTAGTGTTAATTAATGCCATGACTTGGCAATGGAAGTCAGGCTCTTGGCTGTGCACAGTTGTACAATTTTAAAATCACTGAGCTTTATAAAAAAGTATTATACCTGTGCATGTATTTGTAAGGGTTCAGAAAGAATCTGGATGCTCATTTCTATCTTTGTGCATATGCAAAGTTTTAGTTATAATTTTACACTGAATTTGTGTGCCTTTTATTTTCTCTGTGAAAGAATTGGGGCTTATCTCAGACATATAAATGTCTCACAGACTTTTGCAGTGTTGAGTTAACAGCCATAACTTAAGTGTAATGGTGGATTTCCTCCCTAGTGTTTTTAACCTTTGTCTCCTGTTGCTGTTCCTAATTTAGTTCTCTAAATTCTCTCATTTATGGCACAAAAACAACTTTCATAAAAGACCTCTCCAGAAACTTTAACTGGCCTAAATTTATAAGTTGTATAGCGTGAGGTGTGATGGGTATTACTGGTCAGATGACATTATGTTTTTTTGGTTTTTCATTCTAGGATGAGCAGAAAAGCAAGAAGTCAGCTGCCCCCAAGAGGAAGGGCTCCCGTGAGAACCACCTAGAGCAAGAGCCCCCTTCAGTCCCAGCTCAGGAGCAGAGGGCTGAGGAGGGCCAACGAGAAGAGGAAGAGCGGCTCCTGAGGACTGAACCAAAGAGACCCCAGCACACCCACCACCATCACCATCACCACCACCACCGGCGGATGGAGCAGCACAGCCACACCCAGCACAGCCAAACATCGGGTGGCATGGAAATACAGTCGAGCCGGGATTATGCCCCGAGGCCTCCTCGAAGGTACATGCCCGAGGAGAGGGATGGCGAGGTGGAAGATGTAGTGAAAGAGGATGAGGACATTTACTGTAACTTCCGGGCTCATAACCACCATCATCATAACAGCAACCACCAACACCATCACCACCACCACCACCAACATCATCGTGGAAACAGCCAGCCATATGCCGGAGAGGACTATGAACAGGAGCACAATGAGCGCAACCGGCAGCACAGGCATCACCAGCATATTCCATCACGGACACACCACACGACGGATCACTATCCTGCACACAACCATCACAGCTACCATCACTACCATGGCAGAGAGAGGGACAGGGATAGGGACAGAGACAGAGACAGAGACAGGGAGAGAGATAGAGACAGAGAAAGACACAAGGACAGGGAAAGGGACAGAGATAGGGATCGAGGTAGAGATAGAGACAGAGATGCACGACAGTGGCACAGAGATTCCTATATACACTAGTGACTGTTGTTTCTACTGCAGGTTGGTGCATGGATTTATGCTGCTCATTTTATAACGCACTAATGGGCAGGGCAGTTTGTGTCTTCTTTGTAGTCAGTGTTTCTCCTCATATGTTTGCAATTTTTTAAAAACGATTTACCCTCTACCACATGCACACACCTAGTTCTTTCTTATTTTAGCACTTGTAAGATACATTTTTTTATGTTTTATTTTATCCCAATTCTTATGGCTCCACGTGTGTTTTGCACAAACAGTGGTCAGTGTTTAACTGCATCAAAATGCTCATGAATCATTCCATTCTAAAGTAGGGATTGCTATAGTAATTTCAGTATCAGTTATGGGTTTTTTTTTCATTGTTTTGTCCTCAAAAATCACTGCAGGCAATGGCTTTGTTTGACCAACAGTCCAATATCCAGAGACGCTCGGTTTACAGTGATGCAGAGTAACAGCAACAACAAAAAATGCTATAACTATTGTGCTTTAATCCAGCATACAGTATCTAAGACATCATAATAAAACGTGTTACTGGGACTGTGTTGCAATATTTTGAGATATTGTTAAACATTATTTTGTTTCAACTTGACCTAATTTGGTTGTTGGACTGTAGGCCGAACAAAACAGTCAGTTCAAAGATGCCACTTTAACCTCTGGGGGGAATTGCAATGTGCATATTTTACATTTTATTCAATAAATAGTAAATTTACTAATGAAGAAAGTGACAGGCTAATCAATTAAATTAAATCATTGGTCGTAGCCCAGTAATGTTTATTTCCATTATCTGACAATAATTAACTAACTCATAATCTGCTCAGAATGCGAAAAAAAAGTTGCAATGAATGCTGTATTTTTAGATATTATTTTTTACATATTTGCACAGTGATATTTTTTTGTCTTATCAAATGTTCATATACCTGTGGGAAAGAACTGACTTGTGCATTTCAATGTCATATCTTCATTTAAATCGGTGTGTCAAAAGGCAACGATTTATTTTAAACATTGTTATGAAAAGTCAAACTATTTTTCTACATGATTTGAAAAGGGAAGTCATACTTTACTTCCTACTTTTTAAACTTGTGTACAAGCATATTTACTGACTTGCATTTGCTGTGTCTAGAAGCATGAATAATCTTTTGGTGACACTGACCTGTGCTATATGCTGGATATTCTATGCATCTTCTTGTGATAAAATATATTGCTTGAATACAATCTCTATGCATTTGTACATACGTCATAATTGCCTTGTTAAGTAAATGTAAGGAGAACCAGAGAGCCTCTTGCACTGTTTGGTAGAACTTCGGTATAACCACTGGTTTAACAAGATGGGATTGACACTGTTCCTTTAAAGACTTGTTTTTTGGTTATTTCTGTGTTTGTTTGTTTGTTGGTTGGTTGATTTTGTACAGCATTCAGAAGTTCATTAAGACAAATATGCA
Organism: Pterophyllum scalare; assembly: GCA_024447675.2. Lineage (NCBI taxonomy): Eukaryota > Metazoa > Chordata > Actinopteri > Cichliformes > Cichlidae > Pterophyllum > Pterophyllum scalare. The sequence goes on from JAMQGT020008494.1 coordinate 7,448, forward strand.
TTCTATTATTGAAACTCATTAAAATGTGTTAAGTGACACCTCCTTCGCTTATTACTCACTTATTAAAAGTTTTATTCAAGATGAACTCAACATAGTCCAGCAGTTTTGCAGGAGAAAATCTGAGGTTGTGCCCCAGCTCCCTGGTTGTGCCGGCTGGTGTCCTTCCTGGACTTTGGGACTGTTTCCTGTCCCTTGGCTCCTGCAGTGCTGTGTGCTCCTCTTCCTGGCTGTCCAAGCTACCTGCTAGAGCCGTGAAGTGCTGTCTGGCTTCTGTTGGGTCTTGGCAGGGTTCTCAGGCACTGGTGGAGACCTTCCTGCATGTTCCTGGCTCTGCACGCTAGTGTCCACTGCAACTTGGTCTTCACTGTAGGTTTCCTGGCCACTTGGGGTTTCTGAGCTCATGCGGGCTCCCACCACCACTCTGTATGTTGGTGTTTGGGCTCTGGTGATTCTGGTGGCCTTGATGTGAGTGGGAGTGTCCTCACTGTGTGGACGACCACCACATGGACTGTTGTCATTTCTATGTGTTCTCTGTCCTTGCGTGACTGGTTTCTGGATTTCATTGTAGTGCATTTTATCCTCTTTGAAGGTAGTTGGTTATGGGGGAAGGATGTTGGTAACAACTATGCACACATGTTCACAAGGGGGTAAAGGGGGGGACAGGTGGGAAAAAAAACATATTTTATCAGAGCAATACAAGATGATGGATGTCTCAACCTGTAGCTGGTGGTGCATATGACATTTCAGTTTGCTGCCTGTTTCACCTACAGGATTGGGACACCTGTCAAGATGTTCCTGAAGCGAAAAATTTTTTGGCATAGAATCATGCACATTATATGTTTTATCATTGTAGCTGTTGACTGTTTTACTTACTTATATATTGTCGGGTAGCTTGATGTATTATAATGCAATTAATAACCGAGTAAAGCTTTAAAATAAATATAGAGTACAAAGTTTAAAATTTACATCGAAAGTATAGTTGAGTAGAAGCAGAATGAAACATAGAAATATTTAAATAAAATACAAGTACTGTAGAGAAAACCTGTACTTAAGTAAATTACTTCAGTAAATGTACTAAGTTACATTTTTTCTGGTCCTATCCACATGCTTTTTCAGACTCATGTAAACCCCAGTTAACATAATCAATTACTGTTTTATCCAACCTATTCCACGAGCCTAGAAACAAATAGAATTTATGTTTTGCTCTAGTTCAGTGAGAACAGAGATTATAATCTAATATTTATATTTTAATAGTTTTACTTTCAATGTATGAAAGAGAGTAACTTGAAAAGTTAGTAAGAAATCAAAAAGTCACTTAAATTAGCCATTTCAGAGCAGCAATAGAGACTGAAAACACAACGCTCACATTTTCCCTTCAAGTGTGTTTTTTTTTTTCTCTGCTGTGTTCTGCAGCTGTAAGTTAAAGAAGAAACTAGTGTTGAGGCCAGGTAATGAAGACAAGTTATAAGAAAAGATGGTGTAGCTTCCAAGTTTGAAGAGTAAAGCCAGTGCAGAATTGCCTTAAACCTGCGTTCTTCCTAGTGGTCAGCAGGGGGCCGGCCATCTGGCAGTCAAAAGAAAATGCTCAGCTCAAGGCTTCAAAGATGGGACTTTGGTTGTACCCGGGGTACACCACCAACCTGTTCACGTCTCTTTCTCTCCACTTGGCGACACACCCGCCGAGGAACAAACTCTGGTTTTTGGCGACTCTGTTTTGAGAAACGTGAAGCTAGCGACACCATAGTCAAATGTATTCCAGGGGCCAGAGCAGGCGACATTCACGGAAATTTGAAACTGCTGGCTAAGGCTAATCGTAGATTTGGTAAGATCGTTATTCACGTCGGCAGTAATGACACCCGGTTACGCCAATCGGAGGTCACTAAAATTAATATTGAATCGGTGTGTGACTTTGCAAAAACAATGTCGGACTCTGTAGTTTTCTATGGGCCCCTCCCCAATCAGACCCGGAGCGACATGTTTAGCCGCATGTTCTCCTTGAATCGCTGGCTGTCTGAGTGGTGTCCAAAACGACGTGGGCTTCACTGATAATTGGGAAAGTTTCTGGGGAAAACCTGGTCTTGTTAGGAGAGATGACATCCATCCCACTTCAGCAACTTTCAATTCCAGCTTAGTAATTAATCAAAGACCCAGACAGAGTTTTAATTCTTTTGAAAGCCTGACTCTTAGTCTTGTCCACCCTTATTGGGAAATTCAAAAACCTGTTTTATTTGTTATTATCTATCGTCCACCTGGTCCTTACTCAGAGTTTCTGTCTGATTTCTCAGACTTTGTATGTGATTTAGTGCTCAGTTCAGATAAAATCATTATAGTGGGTGATTTTAACATCCATGTAGATGCTGAAAATGACAGCCTCAACACTGCATTTAATTTATTATTAGATTCAGTTGGCTTCTCTCAAATGTAAAGGAGCCCACCCACCACTTTAATCATACTCTGGATCTTGTCCTGACATATGGCATAGAAACTGAAGACCTAACAGTATTCCCTGAAAGCCCCCTCCTGTCTGATCATTTCTTAGTAACATTTACATTTACTTTAATGGATTACACAGCAGTGGGGAATAAGTTTTATTACAGCAGGAGTCTTTCTGAAAGTGCTGTAACTAAGTTTAAGGATCCAATTCCTTCATTATTATGCTCTTCAGTGCCATGTGCCAACACAGTGCAGAGCAGCTACCTAAACTCTGCTCCCAGTGAGGTAGATTATCTCATCAATAGTTTTACATCCTCACTGCGTACAACTTTGGATGCTGTGGCTCCTCTGAAAAGGAAAGCCTCAAATCAGAAGTGCCTGACTCCGTGGTATAATTCACAAACGCGCAGCTTAAAGCAGATAACCCGTAAGCTGGAGAGGGAATGGCGTCTCACAAAAGTAGAAGATGCTCATTTAGCCTGGAAAAAGAGTTTGTTGCTCTATAAAAAAAGCCCTCCGTAAAGCTAGGACATCTTACTATTCATCATTAATTGAAGAAAATAAGAACAACCCCAGGTTTCTTTTCAGCACTGTAGCCAGGCTGACAAAGAGTCAGAGCTCTGTAGAGCCGAGTATTCCTTTCACTTTAACTAGTAATGACTTCATGCATTTCTTTACAAATAAAATTTTAGACATTAGAGAAAAAATTTATTTAAAACCATCTCCAAGATTTATCTTCATGTTCTGCTGCTTTCAGCACTGCTGGTATTTGTTTAGACTCTTTCGTTCCAGTTGATCTTTTGGAGTTAATGTCACGGCTAGGCTTGTAGAAGCGGGGACCCAGAAAGCAGACTCGGTAGCCAGGTGTCAAAACTGATACACAAAGACTTTATTTACAAGGAGGAAAAGATAAACAACTGCCGGGCCAGCCCAGTCTCTACAGGGGCGAGTGCTAGGTGTGTCAGACGCAGCGTTCACAGCACAGGAATCACGGGTGAGTGATCTAAGGAGAGGGGGACAGCGGTTAGCGGATTCGACAGAAAGACAGGGCTCTTAACAAGGCTAGGAAGAAGAGATGAGTGGAACTGGCTTACTAAGACGTTGGCAAGAACTGTCCCAGGTAGGTGGGGGGCAAGTGATGCAGAACAGGTGATCCGGGAGGGCAGGCAGGCTGGGAGAATCGCGAAGCGCCGTCTGGGATCTGAAACAGGCGAGGCAGGTGGTCAAAGGTAAGGAACAATGATATAGCAGACTCAACTCAAAACATACAAGGGCAGGCTCCAGGATTGTTACCAGGTGGTTTAACGACACTCCGGCAAAGACTGGGGGATTCAGCTGGTCTTAAAAGCAGAGGTAATCCCTAATGAATGAGCATCCGGTGCGCCAGCCAATCGAGTACAGCCCCCAGCTCCGCCCAGCACAAGATGGCCCAGCCACTCAGCCTACAGAGAGAAGAAAAAGAACACACAAGGCCGCACCACTCACACCACACCCTGACAGTTAACTTCAATAGTTACTTCCTCCAAACCATCAACATGTTTATTAGATCCCATTCCTACTAGATTGTTCAAAGAAGTTTTTCCAATTATTGATGCTTCAATCTTAAATATGATCAATCTGTCTTTATTAGTTGTCTATGTACCACAGGCCTTCAAGGTGGCTGTAATTAAACCGCTACTTAAAAAGCCATCACTTGACCCAGCTGTCTTAGCTAATTATAGGCCAATCTCCAACCTTCCTTTTCTCTCCAAAATCCTTGAAAGAGTAGTTGTAAAACAGCTAACTGATCATCTGCAGAGGAACGGTTTATTTGAAGAGTTTCAGTCAGGTTTCAGAATTCATCACAGTACAGAAACAGCATTAGTGAAGGTTACAAATGATCTTCTTACAGCCTCTGACAGTGGACTCGTCTCTGTGCTTGTCCTGTTGGACCTCAGTGCAGCTTTTGATACTGTTGACCATAACATTTTATTACGGAGATTAGAGCATGCCATAGGTATTAAAGGTACTGCACTGCAGTGGTTTGAATCATATTTATCTAATAGACTCCAATTTGTTCATGTAAATGGGAAGTCATCTTCACACACTAAGGTTAATTATGGAGTTCCACAGGGTTCTGTGCTAGGTCCAATTTTATTTATATTGTACATGCTTCCTTTAGGCAGTATTATTAGAAAGCATTGCATCAATTTTCATTGTTATGCAGATGATACTCAGCTTTATCTATCCATGAGGCCAGATGATACACATCAATTAGTTTAAACTGCAGGAATGTCTTAAAGATATAAAGGCCTGGATGACCTCTAATTACCTGCTTCTAAATTCAGATAAAACTGAAGTTCTTGTACTCGGCCCCACAAATCTTAGAAACATGTCAAACCAGATACTTACTCTGGATGGCATTACCTTGGCCTCCAGTAACACTGTGAGAAATCTTGGAGTCATTTTTGACCAGGATATGTCCTTCAATGCACATTTGCGCAATATTTATAAAATTAGAAACATCCTTTCTCAGACTCATGTATTTATTACTTCTAGGCTGGACTACTGTGATTCATTATTATCAGGCTGTCCTAAAAGCTCCCTGAAAAGCCTGCAGCTGATTCAAAATGTTGCAACTAGAGTACTGACAGGGACTAGAAAGAGAGAGCATATTTCTGCCATATTGGCTTCTCTTCATTGGCTCCCTGTTAAATCTAGAGTAGAATTTAAAATCCTTCTCCTAACATACAAGGTCTTGAATAATCAGGCCCCATCTTATCTCAAAGACTTTATAGTTCCATATCACCCCAATAGAGCACTTCAATCTCAGACTGCTGGCTTACTTGTGGTTCCTTGGATACTTAAAAGTATAATGGGAGGCAGAGCCTTCAGCTTTCAGGCCCCTCTTCTGTGGAACCAGCTCCCAGCTTGGATTCGGGAGACAGACACCCTCTCTATTTCCAAGATTAGGCTTAAAACTTTCCTTCTTGATCAAGCTTATAGTTAAGGCTGGATCAGATGACCCTGAACCCTGTAGGCCTAGGCTGCTGAGGGGGTCCCATAATGCACTGTTTCTTCTCATTCACCTTTATTTACTTGTTTATACTTCACTCATTATTATTAATCTATGCCTCTCTTCCACAGTGTGTCTTTTGTCTTGTCTCTCTCCCCTCAGCCCCAACTGGTCGCAGCAGATGACTGCCCCTCCCTGAGCCTGGTTCTGCTGGAGGTTTCTTCCTGTTATTCCGTGTTATTGTAGGGTCTTTACCCACAATACAAAGTGCCTTGAGGTGACTGTTTGTTGTGATGTGGCGCTATATAAATAAAATTGAATTGGATTGAATTGAAATTGAATTATTTTAAGTAAGACAATCTGTAATCTCATAGATTTAATATTGAAAAATAAAGGTGACTAAAATCACATAAAGTCTGCCCAGATTTCAGATGTAGAACACCAGGTACATTAGCAAAACTTTAAATAATAATTACTGCATACCTGGTTTTATACAAACATTTACAATAGCAAAGTTACAAGCAGGTGAGGTGTAAAACCATCAGTGCCCTGTACCTGCTTTTTGTCCAAACTGAATTAAATTTTCATTATTGTGAATGCTTTCAAGCATGAAACATTAAATCTGATGGATTATTTTTACATTTGAAAAACTAGATGTCAGAGTATTACACAGACAAACATGACCAATGAGAAATGTTTTAATGGTTTATAGTACCAAAATGTAACTCTTAAAACAAACAATACACAGTCCTAGTGCAGTCATAGGAACAGCTAAGATACTGTAGGAACAGCTGAGATATTGTAGAGGACCCTTAGACCACCCAAGGGGCGAGTGGGAAATTTGTTTTTATAAATATATATGCATATATATATATATATATATATATATATGAGAGAGAGAGAGAGAGAGAGAGAGAGAGAGAGAATATATTCACACATAATATAAATATATTCATAAAATATGATATATTCAATCTACTGTCATATTTGGTTGAACATGAGTCTACCTTATTGTTTTAAATAAGCCATGTTGAGCATTTACTGCAAGCACTTCTCAAAGTTTCATAACATCCTGAAAAACTATATTGGCCATGCAAATGAGCCTGGAAATTACATGCTGATTAAATTGTAAGTTTCCTCTTCTACTGCATTCTCTACCAGTTTATTGGTGTCAGCTAGTTCAGGCTGCGACACCGCACTGCTGAAGAAGAGTGGGTTATCGAAGGTGTTATGCACGGGCAACTGATGACCAAATTTCTTGAAGAAGAAGACGGCAGTGACTGCCACCACTGCAATTCCAATAATGACTAGTACAACTGCCAAAGCTATGTGAACACGCTGATGATCAGGTAATCCAATTTCTGTACAGATTGAAAAAGTAGATAGTAATCAGCTAAAAGACCTTTGTAACAATTTAAAATAAAGTCAGTAAGTGAAGGAGGTGTTACTTACGAGCTGATGGTGATGGTTTTGGTAGTAATACTAGAAAAGAAAAAGGGAGGTGCAATCAAGTAACATACTTGATGAAAAAAGTAGCTTTACTTTGTTTCAAAGTAAAAATAAATCATTCAAGTTGTCCCCCCCACCCGCCAATAAGGACTATTTTACCTTTGTGTGTCTTGCAAATGTAAGGTCTATAATTCCAGGATTGACTAGCCTTCCATGTCCCATCTAATGTATTAATCTCTCCTTTGTGATTACTTATGCCAGCAACAGGTTGGCCTTCACCCCAGTTAGTGTAATCCATGACCGTTTTATCCAACCAGAGCCACTCCTCTGCAGGCAAATAGACAAATAAATGATGTTTTCACACTATAGCCTACAAAGTTGCCATACTTTGTAAAGAATGAAATGAAGTACAGCCAAAACAATTAGTTAAAAACAGATTATTTTAAGTAAGTGGAAATAAAGAATCACCTGTGTAAGATTTTTCAAACAGGCCAATCCAGAAGGATGGGTAGCTGTCTTGAAAAATTCTCAGTTTACTTTTTATGAATTCTTGCTCAGAGGAATCTTCAATGCTAACAAGCATTCCACCTTAACAAAACAAATCAATTGTTAATGAAAACTACAGAATTTTAGTACCTAAAACTATCTTTCCCATAAATTACCTACCATGTGCCACACAGCTAGCAGATGCTTCTGACCATGATTTGTGCTCTGTGAAAAAAATATAACAGTAACCCCTGAATGGCAGCCAGAAATAATTCTGGCTTCTGATTGCCTGTGGGTCTTGAGGGCAAACTCCTGGAAAATGACCTGACTCTGTTGGTTGTACATCTGTGAATGGGAGAATAATTAAATTTTTTACTTGAAATACTGTGTAACATCAAAAATCATACAAACATAAGTGCCTGTGATTAGTAATTTACATTTCAGAACAGTGATTCAAGCATAAATGCAACAGACATGCCAATCATTACAGGGCAATAGGATATCTATTAGTCAGTGTTTGGTTGTACCTGTAGACTTCATGCAAACACTCTCTAGTGTCTCATTGCAGTGAGCAGTTTTCCATTTTCCATCCACGTCCATGTATACACAAGTTCGGTCCCTGCTTGGTTCATTTTTACCCCATCGACTAAATGTTAAGTGCCAGCCATCAACATATCTGAAAGTACCATTGGTCTGATAGCAAAGATGAATGAAAATGCAGTTACCAGCATTATCCAGCCTTCAAGAAAATCAAGTACAATAGCCACCTTAATAAGCACAGCTGCATGGCTGGTCTAACATGAAGTCCTTTTTTGTAGTAACACATGCATTACTACAGTACTACATACAGTTCCATTATATTTTTCCTTCTTTGTGTCCCCATGCAGGAAGGTATGTTTTCTGCTTTACTTTGTCTACCTATATGAACAGGTATTTACAAAAGTAATGACATTAACATCAGTTCTAAGCTGTAAAAGAAATATTGATTATTACACTGTTTGTCCCATAATTTGATCAAAGTAACACATTAGTATTGGTTGTTTGCACCATCTCAGACCCATTTACTGGTGTGCCCAATCAGCTGAAAACCATCCGATAAACGACTGTACCAGTATAGCTATCCATCAACAGCTACTGGATTTTCATTACTACAGATTATTTTGTTGGGTAAAAGCTTCAATTTACTTAACAATTTACTGTACCAATAAGTAATCTTTGGAATTTTTACTGGGGTCAGAAGTTGCAAACTGGTTAGAAATATTATTCAGCGCTGTAGGTTTTTAGAGGTTTTCAGAAGTGTACCTTCACTTTGTTTAATCCAATCCATAGAGGAGCCTTGAGATTCATTGCCAACATCTCAACATAAGCTTGTGTCCACTCGTTTCGCAGGCTAGCTAGGTTGGCACCATCACTTTCACAGTACTTCTTGGCTTTATCCCAATTCATTTGTTCAGGAACAACCTTAATTGAGTCATGAAGTATGTTGATGTAGTTAGTAGAAGTTGTTGGTTCTGGAGAGTCTGGGAGAGATGGGTCTGTTTAGAATGAGAATAGAAAAAAAAATTTTTTTTTCACATTACAAAAACAACTTTACAACAGTCTAAAATGTTATTATAGCTATTGGTAATGCTGACTCAAACTCTGGGTCATTGGAAGATATTAATTATAAGACTGGAAAGTCCAAGTAAATTATTAAAGGTGCTTTAGAATAACTAGAGTCCGATGGAGCTGCAGTTGAAGTTGCGTCTTCATCTGACCTGAAGTAGAAATTAACTTACCAACTTTTCGGTGACAGACAAAACCATAGCTGTCATTGCATGACTTACGAATCCATTTCCCAATACCAAGTACAGGCTGGGTATTGATCACGAAACAATCTTTCTGTGGAAACAGAGAGTTTGATCAACAGAGAATGATGCCATGAAGAGATACGGGGTACTTAATTGCTGATATTAGCTATAGCTAATAGCTAATATTAGCTAATAATAGCTTATTTACTGTCTGTGATCCTCAGAGCAAATTATACTGAGAAACACATTTTTTGTAATTTTGTCTTTGTACGGCACCGCAGTAGATTTTTATTTTAAACAACAAAATGTGATTGAAGTGCAGACTTTCAGCTTTAATTCAGTGATCTTAAACAAAAGTATTGCATTACTTGTTTAGGAATTGTGTGTGTGTGTGTGTGTGACAGCAACATCAAGAAGAAGGAACACGGGAAGCTTGATAAATATCAAGAGCTCAGAGAAGAGCTAGAAAGGATGTGAAAGGTAAAGGTAACAGTGGTCCCCGTAGTAATCAGGTCGCTCAGGGTAGTGACCCCCGAACTGGGAGAATTGGCAGAGGGTGGACCCTTATTTGAAAATGTATGGCACATAGGTATGGATATGGATGAACCTATCCACCCCCTTGATCCCCAGCAATGGTGAATTTCTAATTTATTCTGTTCTTTAATCATTTACAATATTTACAGTTCAATCAACGGTGATTTTTGCCATTCTTAAGTATGGCTATGTGGATAGCGTGGCTTTAGAGGTTTTTTCCAAAAAAAAAAGAAAAAAAGAAGAACCTCTGGCTTTAGCTTGTTTTGCTACAAAACACAATATTAATTGTTAAAATGTATTAGGAAAATGACTATATTTACATTTTTGAACAAAGGCAGTTTGTTCTCTCAATAATAACCTCATCATTCCCTGTTAAATGAAATTGCTGAACTTTACCATAAGAACCAGATTTTAAAAAATGCTCTTTTAAAAGAAAAGTGTTTAGAAGGTTTTGCATCTGAACTCACTCTACATATATAGATAGATGAAAGGATAAACAGATAAACAGCAGTTCTGGTATTGTGACATAATGTAAATTAACATGACATACAGTAAAGTGGCATTGCATTTTACATTTAACCTTTAAAAACTACTTACCACTAGGTGATAAAGGAAAAACCATCTCTGCAATATAAACCCAGAAATGTGAAATGTTTATAAATGCAAGAAAGTATGGTTACAGACAATTGAAATGCACCTGACCTTTCATAACAGTAAATATAGACAAAGACATTATTATTATTAGTGATTTATTTACTAATTACCCATCAATAGACATAGACACACACACGGAGACACACAAAACACACTTCAGCGTTCTCCACTTACTTGATAATTCCAATTGATGTATGACTTTGGTTGCCCATCAGTCCAGTAATCCTTATAAAGCCCAATCCATAGGTCTGTATTGGGTGCATCAGCCATTTGAGACAACAAAAACACTGAAAATGTAGATAAAGATTCATGATTCACATATTTTCATGGAGATAAAGGTGTACGCAGGTACTAATTCTAACTTGTAGGTCTGTCAAAAATGCACAACAGAAATGAGCAGCATTCAGAGTTAGGTTTTTTTTTTTTTTTGGCCTGAATCATCTTTTGGCAATAAAGAGGTCGTGAGTGTTTTCATAAAAAACCTTTGGCATAAAATGACTTAGGCCATTATTTTAGGAAGGTGAAGAAATTTTACTTTGATTTACGCAAACAGTACAATGAGCTCTTCGGGCTAGGGAAACGTATCTCGGCTGACTGCATGAAAAGGTAGAAAAAAAGTTGAATGTACAGTGCAATTTTATATGGTACTGAGTAAACGTTTTAAAATGCTGAAGTTATGGAAACTGGTTGCGTGTGACTTATTAAAACTGAGTAAGAATACAAACATGTTGGGACAATTAAACACTCCTTTATATTCCACTTAGCATAACATACCCTTTCACTAAGTCTTTATTCCCTAAAGGACTTAAATTCTTGGATACTAACTTTAGATAACTTTAGACATTTCCAAAGGTTCATCCTTAAGATGAAAGCAACAGTCCATGTATTTTATTATAACTAGCTGAGGAAATGGATGAATTCAATGGCAGAACTATGGGGAAAAAACCTTAACATAATGTACAATCCCTCATTTTTGACCTCGATTGTCAGATATAACGGCATACAGCAACAGTTGCAGGTCAAAACAGTTAATATTGTGAACAAAAAAAGTTAATACTGCTCTCGGCTCGTTTCAGTTGTCTCGATAGCACCCCCTGCTGTCGAGGAGGCAAAGTGATTTTGGCATATCTCGTGACTTTTGGCACGAACTTACCGCACAACTGTTTTGCACGGGAGGAGAGATCATTTTGTACTCGAGGACAGTTTGTAAAGTATGTTTTGTGTGTGCGATGTCTGAGTACAGTTTGTAAAACGTTTTCTTTGCGTGCAACAGGTTTTATTTGTGTGCAGCATGTGTTCTCTGCGTGCGACCTTTTGGCACGAAATTAACTCCATAGATTTGTTTGCTGTCACTGTAGTACCATAATTGGACATGACCACACAAGTGGAAAAGAGGTTCACAAGATCTAAATACTTTTTTGAATTATGTGAGGTAAAACAAACCTTCCACGTGTCTTGAAGAAATAGAGGCCAAGTTTCCACCCATTTGTTTGCATTTTTCTCTCGCTCCATGCCATGTTAAATTCTGATTGTTGAAAATGCTGTAACACTAAAAAAGACATGAAAAATATTGATATTGAGTGTTGCAAACACAAAGAACTTATTTCTGTCCAACAGTCAGTTTTACTTACATCCCTTCAATAAAATATGATAAAAAGATTAAAATACATTAAAAGATATGTGACCTTCGAGTTAAATTTTTTCCAGGGGTGTTGGCATCCACCTTTTGGAGGCACTGTAGGTGTAACAGTGGTGTTTGCAGGTGGTGAGCTGCTGCGTTTACAAATGGACATGTACTCATGCCCACAGTTAGAAGCATGCCAGAATCCTGCAAACCATTCCAGTATGTTAAAATAAACACATAATCAGCACCAATCAGCTACGTCACCATTTCATCACAATGTGATTAATTAAAGTACTGATATAAAAAAACAAACAAAAAAAACAGATTTGATCACTTTTTAATATTTCAAAAACTAACTTTAACCCATTTACTGGTGCTTTTCCCAAATTAATCAAGATTAAAATTGTAAGGGTTAAAGTTTTTATGCTTTGTTAAAATTGCTGTGCGTATGTTCTTCAGTGAAGGTGAATATTATTCCAGTATACTCACCATTATGATATGTCATGACAACACAGTTCTCATCAAAGTTGCGGAAGTTAGGCTGATTTTCGTCCCACCTTTGAAACAACGCTTGAGAACTATCCATCCACCTTAATGTAACACAAAAATGTAGTTAAAATATGTAAGTATAAACACAGTGATATACTGATTTAAGTCTAAATAAATAAATAAACTTGTCCTTCCAGATTGTTGCAACACAGAGGAAATGGCTTAATTTAATTTCATTTCTTTTTTCTTTGATGTTTTTTTTTGTTTGTTTGTTTTGGCTGCATTGCCTGAGTAAAGTTGGTCTAAGAAGATAGCAAAGAAGAATAGAAACTACTAAACTTTACAGATGTTAGTATAATATAAATTACATTAAACACAAATAGAAATGCAAATCGACCGACAATTACAATTAGATCCAAGTATTTGGACAGTGACACAGATTTTGTATCCTTTAAACTACCACTGTCATGTCAGGCTGTGTGGCAGGCAGGGATGGACCCAGATGCAGGACTCTGGAGACTGACATAACTAAAAAGTGTTTATTGAGGTGAACACAAAACCAAAATACAAAATCCTCTTGGGAACCAAACATAACACAATCCAAAAAAACACAGCAAGGCTAGAGGGGAACACACAAGCTCCGCGACAGGACATAATCAACGAAACAACAGCAAGCAGAGGAAACACGGGACTTAAATACACCTGGGGATAACGAGGGAAAGTGGAAACAGCGGGAACACAATGACACTGATGAGACAAGGGGAAGCAAAATTAAACAGACTGCACAAGAAGCAAAACACTACCAAAATAAAACAGGAAGTGGGACAAGGGAACAAAGATGCAGACTTGACACAGAACACAAGGAACTAAAAATGACAAACTGAGGACCAATACCAAAGAGAACAAAAAACACTGGGCCTCTGGCCCAGGACCATGACAACCACAGTAGATTTTAAATCACACAATCAAGATATGACTGAATAAAATTACGATTTGTATGCCTGTACATCTAGCATGCTGTCCTGTATTTTCTATTTTGAACTTGGTGTTATATAAATTTAATGTAATCATTTAACACTGAACATTTTGGCATTAAATTCATACTCACTGAAACGTTCCATCAAAATCTACAGTTAGGCCAATCCAGCAATGCTTATGATCTCTTGATGTCTGTACAAAAACACAGTTACACAGTAACACCATCCATAGTTTCAGTTTGTGCATTTGTACTTTAATTACTCATTGCATTGGTAAATCTTGTATAAGAATCAGAAGATTCTTATACAAGATTTATACAAGACATTTATACAAGATCTCTAAATCTTGCAAAAATGCCATTGCTCACCTGTTTCCATAAAAATACCGCTTCTGCTTCACTGTTGACATACGCCAGGTCACCATGCCTCTGTTTGCAGAAGTTACGAGCTTCCTCCATCGCCATCACATCTCTGTTAATGTAATACTGAGCCCCTTTCCATTCTAACCACCCATCAGATGTTATGTTATACTCTGAAAAATGAATAAGAAATATGCAATATGTTTCAGTATATTTGCAAATTCAGATATTGTTGTAATTTATTAGGTGTTTTCCACAGGGGCTGGCTGTTTTCATTTAAAGAGTGTGGAGAAAGTGTGCAATAATAAAGAAAATCAGATGGCACAGGTAAAATGTTTTCCGCATATTTAATAATATGATCCTTACAAAACTACTCACTAACAGTTCAATCTGCCTTTGTTTCACTGCGTGTTTTATGCTCATACTGCATAAATCAGATGAGCATTGAATTCAAGTATGAAAAAAAAGTCCTGTTTTATTCAACTGATCCCACAACTGTCAAATGTGAAGCCATGAGATGCAGAGGAAAAGTCTGGTCGGGCAGTAAAGCCTGTCTGTGGGCTACACACTCAAAGAACTAGTTTTCCATTTACTAACTGCTATTATTCTTACAGGTTTTTTTTAAATTGTTTTGTTTTGTTTTGTTAGAAACCATTAACTTGTGAGGTTTAAGAAGAATAACTCTGGCTGCCATTCTGTATTTTGGATTTGTTGATTTACATAAAGAAGCTTATTACACGAGTTCTCATCGTACTATGAAAAACAAAACAATACACAAAAATACTATTTGGCCTACAGAAATTTGCCATTAACAAAATCAGCGTTCATGAGACATCAGTGTCTGTGCCAGCATAATATGCATAACGGGCTCAGCCTGGCAGCTCCAACAAAAATTGCTGCTGCACTGTTACCATTCATATAAAGATGCTGGCTATCAATGCAGTCAAATTCTTCAGCATACTAGTGAACTCACCAGGGGGGACAGGGCTTGGAGGTGGCTTTGGGGTGACTCCTGTAAAGGAATAGAAACAGAATAGAGGGTTGAGTTGCTAGTGACCACTTCCACCTGTGAGAACACATGAGGCAGACAACAAGAAACTTCTGGTCATTGAACTTTCACAAAATGTTACAAAAGAACTGTGTAATCATCAACATGCTTTACCTGCATAGATCTGACAAATCCAGTGATTGTATTTCTCACAGTGCACATCTTTCCAAGACTGAGTTTTATCCCAGTGCCTTTCCATTTCAACACATGATTCAGCATTGTTTTTATTGTTTGGTTCTCCATCACTCCACTGTTGGAAGTTTACCTTTACACAAAAACAAAATTATTATTACTATTGTTATTATTATTATTATTATTATTAGCTGTTGTAGTAGTAATGGTAGTAGTAGTATTGATAATGTTAATAATCAGCAGCAGCATTGTCATCATTTGGGCTACGTAAACCATATTGTTGAGAGTTAAAAATTGTAAACTCACTGGGGATCCATCACTCCATACATAACCTGTGTCTGGGTCTGGGGCATTGAGTCCAATCCAGAATTTTTTAAACCTATAATGGACAAATTTATGTTCAGAATTTCAATGCTTGTGTAATTTGTTTCTTTTTGTTTTTCTTTATTTTTTAATTCCAAAACACTGTGGAAAAAATGTAGTTGCCTAATATTCATTTTTTTGTTGAGGCAAGTTTTATTAATTTTCTATTTACTATACACTACCAAGTCTTTCTACCAGTGATTATGGCTATAACATGATATTTATTCTGATAAAACAGAACTAACTTGTTAAGAATGGTAATGATCTATGAATGATCCTAATGTCACTGTATGTGTCCTTTACAGAAGATTTTTATCTTACGTAGCTCTAATTGTAGACCAAATAATACTGTACCTTTCAATTTGCTTTGATGATGGATCAACATTGCTGTGAATGCTAACTAGGTCTCCTCCAATGGCTCTGCAGTAATCTCTTGCCTCGTACCAGGTCTTTTTGTCTTGTGAAAACATCTTAAAGAAAATGTAATAATGTATTAGACTTACATATTTTCAAGATACTCAAAGACAATTTACAATTTCATGCACATCTCAATCATACTTGGGTGTGGTAAGCTACTAATGTAGCCACAGCTGCCCTGGACCTGTCTGACAGAAGCACAACCAGATTCACACTTAAGCAATGTGGGTTAAGTGTCTTGCCCAGGGACACAACGACAGCATGCGCTCAGATGGGGACTCTGACCCTCTGGCTGAGAGGTGAGCACCTACCCACTGCGCCACTGCCACCCCATAAGAAAGTTAACTGTGATGTAAGGGTTTGTGACTGTTTGGTACGACATTGAAAGCCACATGCTATATGTTTAACAACTCTTAAGTCAGTGTTACCGAGACGTATTCTAAATCAATTTACTCTTTTAATTAAACTAGCTACAATACGTCTTCTGCCATTACCTTCAACCAGGGGAAGCTCAGGGTAAACTTACTTTGTTCATAATGCTATTAGACTGCTGCTCTTGGTAACTTTAGTACACATGCTATTATCATTCATGGAGGTGTCTGAAGTGCCAGCAGATTTCTTGATTCTATGAAAAACAGAAACTGCAGACTACTTCAGTCATACTGTACCTTATAACAGCTGTGTCTCCATTGCATCTTAGTCCAGCCATCTGTACAGTTGAGAGTGGGAGTGGTCGGTGGAGCAGGGGTTAAAGCTGCCCCCTCTGCCAGGTGTTTGCAGATGTATTTTTCCTTATTGGTACAAGGCAACACATCCCAAAGGCCTGCATGACTCCCCGTTGCCATAGCAACACAACCCTGTTGGTGTCCTTGTATTAACATAAGAAATGATCAGCTGTCATTTATAAAGCCACTTTCAAATACATCTTGATGTAGATGCTCATATTTTTTAATACCTGGCATATGAGTGTTCCAGTGAGTAAATGTCACAGAGCCATTGTTGGTCCACATAAAATATTCTGTGTATTTCCGGTTTGAGAGACCTATCCAGAAGTGTTTCTCTGGTCTCAGTCCCACCAAGCTTACAAGGAAAACATTATCCACCCTGGAAACATTTCTACAAGTCAGACTGCAGGTAACTGACAACTATACACACACACGTATATATATATATATATATATATATATATATATATATACATATATATATATGTGTGTGTGTGTGTGTGTGTGTGTGTGTGTGTGTGTGTGTGTATATATATATATATATATATATATATATACTTAACATCATAGTCATATTAAATGTTTTTACCCAGCTGAAACATCGGCTAAGTAGGAGTTTGAGCTCTTGCAGTCAAGGTTTGCTTCATCAAATGTCTTTGTCTCAGTTCCTACAAAGTAGCAGTAGTATCCATGTCTTTTCCAGCCCTGCAGAGGGTTGCAGAGAAACAACAGTAGGAAAACTATTTTAGCTTCATTTTTATTTCCATTTTTCACTGGAATTTTTTTTTCAGAAAAATGCAATGACTAAATGAGGTGATCTCCTAATTAAGAAAATCTGCCTGTTAATTTTTACTATAAACAGCACCCAAATACAATATGTTTCATTAGTCATCATATCTTATATGTATGCTTCTATACTAGATTGAAGTAGCTTTATGCATTGTACCATATATATATATATATATATATATATGGAAAATATATCAAAAGTTCACACACAGTTTTGCAGCCTGGATTCAGCTCCACTTCATCTCCAGACCGCTCAGAGTCACTCGTCTTCATGCAGATAAAGCCATGTTTCTCATCACAGACACGGTCAGCCCAATTTCCATTCTGAAAGAAAGAAAGAAAGAAAGAAAGAAAGAAAGATAGAAAGAAAGAAAGAAATTACAAACAGCTGTATGGAAATATAATGCGTTTCACCAAAATCTTTTTAGTTGATGATAACAAAGAATAGACTAAGTCAGAAAGAAAAAGGCCCAGAGCAAAAAGCTCTTTTATTCAGCTCAATTCAGCTTATACTGTGACTAAAATTTGTATGTTTTTTTTAAGGAACGTGCAGAACATAGCCAAACACTTTTTCTGGATAAAGCTCATCATCATCATCATCATCATCATCATCATCATCATCATCATCATCATCATCATCATCATCAATAATGACTCCCACATTAGACGATGCCCTTTACCTCCCCCCTGATGAGAACACAGACTTCTTGGGCAGAGGTGACAGTTGGTTCGTAAGGCCCCCAGCTAGTGTATCTCACATCAGAATGATCAGTCCAGACAAACATTCTCTTTGTTTTCCTATAATTCAGTCCAATCCAGAGTTCATCAGTGGGTGCTAGAGACAGAAAATAAAATGAATTTCTTGTATAATTTCCTTGATGCTGTCTGCTCATTTGCAATGCTACATTTTGCATCTAAGTTTTAGACCATTGCCAACTATTGTGTGCCAGAACTGCTGGACTTATAAACAAACTTTGTCATATGTGAGATGTGCAGCCATACAGGGATCAGAAAGCAACTGAAAGTGAATGCTTATGAAGAGATAAACATAAAAACCTAGATTTGTGCCTAAAGCAGCAGGATTCCCAAAACTAATGACTGGAAGATGGCCATTATCCTAAGGATGAAATCTGACTGTTAGCACAGAAATGGCTGTTAGCGCTGGTCAGAAAGGCTGTTCATGTTTATATTATGTTAAAATAAGATATTTATCAAGCTCTGTGTTTGGTGTGTGTTTAGCTTTTTAGTGTGATATTGAACCCAACTTAGACATTTGAAAAATTAACAAGAGAAGGTCGATACATTTTTTGTGACTTAATTACAAGCTGAAAAGTTCCTGGAACTTTAACAGTTAACATAGTTTTTATGTGAAAGATTTAAAGCTTTCAAATACATGGAATGAAATATATTTAGGTCTGATAGTGAAGTCAGGTGGTTCAGTATTCAACCACCTGACTTCAGTTTGTGCAGTTAAACAGGAGCTCAAAAAATGTACAAGAGGGACATGCAAAATCTTGCATGAAGATGGCGCCAAAGGTAGACAAATGGTGCTCAAAGGTTTTTAGTGCCATACCATATCCAAGTTGAGAGACAATGAAGCTTTGGTCCTCCACATTACGAATGCTTACTAGGTCTCCTCCTTCTTTACGGCAAGCTTTCTGAGCATCAGACCATGTTTTTGTCTTAGTACGATTTAGGTGAAAGCAGTGGCCATTGTAAGGAATCCAGGGTGCTGAACAAAATCCTGTTTCAGTAGCTGATATAAGAAGAACAAAAGGAAGAAGGTCAAGGAAACTGGATCATCAATATCATGCTATTTGTAAAGACAACATAAAGTTTTGTGAGAAGAGAAGAGAAGAGAAGAGAAGAGAAGAGAAGAGAAAGAGAAAGAGAAGAGAAGAGAAGAGAAGAGAAGAGAAGAGAAGAGAAGAGAAGAGAAGAGAAGAGTTTATTCTTTACCTTCAGTAGGCAGAGTCAAAGGTCCTTTACTGTAGCAGATGTAACCCAGTTTCTTGTTGCATTTTGAACTTTGCCAAGAATACTGTACAGCACCATCAATGATTCCACATGTATGTCCTGGATTAGAAACTGGATGTCCTAAAGTACCGTAATGGTAAAAATTAGATATGATGACAGATTCTTGTCACTTATGAGATGTGCCTCAGCATCTTCCCACTCACAAGATTCATAAGATGTTTAAAAGTATGGTGTGTATTGTGTATAAGCATTTTATTTTTAATTTTAGTCTATCTATCTTAGATAGACACACACGCACACATTGGAGATGTATTCAATGAATATCTTACTGTTATCAGAATCACAAAATATTGAAATTTGAAATAAAACTTACCTGAATCCCAGTTCAGATATGAGTAAGGGTTCCCATTAGACCACTTCCAGACATAATCTAAATCCAGGAAGGTCAATCCAATCCAAAGTTTGTACTCCTGTCCCCTACCTGCCCCTAATATTGCTGTCAGTAGTGTTCAGCAGAAACAGGAAACAAAGTTACCAAATGTAACAATCAAAATATTGATCAGCAGCTGGAGCACTGTATACAGCTTTTTAATGAATTGCAAACCACAGCAACTTGTATATTTAAAATTTGCATTTTTAATAACTATTATTCAAACCCTTACAGCTTAAATGGATCCCCTTTTTTTCAGTACATTCAATATAGAGACTTGTCACCTCACCTGAAACATAAGCCTGCTCTTCAGGATTGCTGATACTGAGCAGGGTGGCACTCTGCTGTCTGCAGCTGGCGTCAGCCTGATCCCATGTCAGTGCTGACTGTGTGTTGAGCTGATAAGCTGCTCCTGTTGTAGGGTGTTTGTTCCAGTTTTCTTTGGCTGTCACATAAAACAGTGGAAGGCATTTAGAAGTATTATACTAAAATATACCTCAAGGTTCTCCTCAACATTTTAATTTAAATATCACCACAACTGTTAAGCTGGGGTGGTTCTGCTTATAGGTTATTATTCTGAAAACATTTATTATTTATTGTAAAATTGTTTTTGTTTTGTTTTTTAAACAAATGGTTCCTGCAGGCAGTACTTACAGTTAGTTGGGCAGTAACCCCAGAGTTCATGTTCATATTTTGTTTCAACCGGACACCAACTACGTTGCTGTGGGGAGTCGAGGGTAATGCAGTTTGAATACCAGTTGCCATTGTAAAAGAAAGGAAACATGCAAGGCCTCCCAGCTGCATTTCCTTCAATCGTGTACAATTCTGAAGGACCAAAACAAGAAAAAGTTAAAAGAAAGACAAGTATAGATTGAGCAGGTAAAGCAAACTTTATCATTGAACATTCTGTAATCATATGACTCACTATCTTTGCATTACAACTATTTTGGAATTATTTCTGAAAATCTGCCAATTTATAATCCTACTTCTGAACTTTGGGCTATATAAAAAATAATCATGAATTACTTTAGACAAACTACAACATATTTTTATTTCTTTCATTTACCTGTATATGTTCTCGTGCAAGCACCACCTGAAGTCCCGGAAACTGTGAGGTGGTTATTAGGTCCTACTGTTTCTGAGAGCATGGCCATGTTATCTGTAGTGAGCGCAATGTAAAGCTCCTGACTTTTGAGAGCGAGCACCGTTTCATTCTTGCATTCCCACTTTTGGAGCTCACTGGTTTCATCGCAATCATAGAGGTTTACTTCACTGCCCACAGTTTTCCCCTGGACACCCAGGCACTTGTTCCTATCCAGAACCAAAAGTCGATCACCAGATGTCCAGCGGATATGATAACAGGAGATAATTGCTTTTCCCAAACAAAAACCAGTGGCCCTGTTTGTTAGTTCAAATGGTGAATCTGTAGAGAAAAATTAGTGAGAAACAGTAGAAAATCTCCAACCATTTTCACACTTGTCACACTTGCTTCAACTGTCTTATTTAATTTTTTATATTTATAATAATAGAAATTTACTATGACAACTGTTCTTATTATCTCAAAAATGAATTGTAAAAGAAAGTCATTACTTACATTACAGTAAGAAATACAAACAATAAAGAACACAACAATCTTAAATATAGTTTATATAGGCAGGTCATTAGACGTGCATGATACTCTGTGAAAGCCTGAAGAAAAAATTAAATAAACAGTTGGATTACTGTACCATCTAAAGAGAAACAGTGAAAATTTTGGATCAGGAGAGCAAATAATGCACACGTTATCCTCATTGTTAGTATTCCGATGTCTAACAGTTTGATATGCATTTCTTGCAGAGGACTGAAGAAACAAAGTGAA
Organism: Pterophyllum scalare; assembly: GCA_024447675.2. Lineage (NCBI taxonomy): Eukaryota > Metazoa > Chordata > Actinopteri > Cichliformes > Cichlidae > Pterophyllum > Pterophyllum scalare. The sequence goes on from JAMQGT020008494.1 coordinate 28,977, forward strand.
TGATTGTTGACCATCAGTCTTTATACTGTGTTGCCCTCCCTCATCATGATGAGTGATGAGTGAGTGATGAGTGATGTTACACGTGTCTTCTTTTACAAGAAATAGGCGGGGCAAGCACAGCTGTTTCCTAGTGTAAAAAATTAACCCGAATAATAATGTTTATAGAGAATATAAGATTTGTGTTAATAATTTTGGCGGGCTAACACCACTTTTTTCACATACCTTTTTCAGCATTTGACTTCTGACAAATAAATTAATTTACCAGAATCCTGATGTTTCCAACATATAAACTTTTGCTGTGATCAGTTTTAAGTGTCAGTAGCCCCAATCTCACATTTATTAATTTGTATTTTTGCTTTGATTGACAGTAGTGAACATAAAATAATTTATCTGCAGTACATCAGGTTGCTAATGACTTATGCACTGTGATCAGATGTCACCCCATGTCAGTGTGGACGAATAACCCTGAAACTCCTTGATTGAAATATGAAGTAAAATATTAAAGTTAAAAACTTCACTTCTTAAAAAAATGTAAGTAAACTTTCTAACGTGATTGATGCAAACTCACTGGAAACATATTCTTGGCATCAAATTTTGGTGTATAGTGTTACCCCTACCACCACTAACAGAATCACATAAAATACAAGAGTTGGTCATGTAGACATCTGGGCTAGACACCTAGATGAAGCTAGGATAGGCTTTATCAACTAGGTGTTTTTGGAGTGAACCAGAAAAGGGATTAACTTTAAAGTTAAGGCTCATCTCTAGTATTTAGACTTTTTATTAAAAAGCCAAACACAGAGACTCAAGTTGTGGTTTAAGCGAAGCTGGATATGACTCACACGAGTTCTGGAAAACATATAAGTTATGACTGGTAAGACTAAGTATAGTGTATTAAATGCAAAAACTAAGTTTTCATCATGCTGACTGTCAGATGTTGCAATACATTTACATTATACATGCTTCCCTTGGGCAGTATTATCAGAAAGCATTGCATAAATTTTGTGAAATTTGTTATGCAGATGATACTCAGCTTTATCTACCCATGAGGCCAGATTTAGCCTTTTTATTAAAAAGCCAAACACAGTGACTCAAAGTGTGGTTTAAGCAAAGCTGGATATGATTCACATGAGTTCTGTAAAACAGAGATGTTATGACTAGTAAGACTAAGTAGAGTGTATTAAATGCAAAAACTAAGCTTTTATCATGATGACGCTCAGATGTTGCAATACAAAATTACAAAATTCTTTCAAAAATTCTTAGTGTAAATAATGCAACTGCCATTGACTTCTGACTAAATCAAAGCCTCACAGACAACCCCCGCAAGTCCTGACAGTATTGTCAGGAAAGGGGAAAAACATCCTCAAAAAACAGCAGAAAACTTTAAGATCCAGGTACTCCTGGATGGTTGGATGGAGGGATGGTTTTTATGTAACAAGCTTTTACTTGAGTGGATTGAGAGGGGAAAAAAATAATTTCTTTAAATCTAGCATTTGTGGCCTTACTTAGTTTTTCCACTGTCTGTATTTCAGATTTCAGTAGCAACTCAGATCAGAACACTGCAGTGCAGATTGCAACATGCTCTGATTTGTACTCCCAACAAGTTCTGTATCAGTGATGTTAATGCTGTAAGTTTAATGGTGTTAGCTGCTCAATACTACTGATTCAACATTTAAAATGTCTGGTGACAGGAAACCCTGTAAACTAGTTATCCCATATATGCTGCTCAAAGAAATTAAAGGAACACTTTGAAAACACAATCATGCTATGATATGGACTGGGTAATGTGTTAGAAAAATGAAAGGATGCCGCATCGTTTGATGAAAATGAAAATTATCAATGTACAGAGGACTGAATTCAAAGACACCCTGTAAATTAAAGTTAAAAAAATGATGTGGCAGGCTAGTTCATTTTGCTGAAATTTCATTGCATCAACTGGAAATAATACTCAGTATTACTAGTGAAGTGCAACCTGGCAGTGTCGGGACCAAAACATTATGTCCCAGAGGTGTTCTATTGGATCAGGCAAGCACCAGGGCCAGTCAATGGTATCACTTCCTTCATCCTCCAAGAACTGCCTACTACTCTCACCACATAAGCATTGTCATGCACCAGGAGGGAATCCAGGGTGCACTGCACCAGCGTAGGTTCTGACAATAAGTCCAAGGATTTCATATTAAAGTCTATTAGATAAATAGATGGCAAACTTTCTAGCAATGGAAGTACTGATGTGCCATCCTGGTGGAATTGGAGTACCTGTGCAACCTCTGTAGGCTTCAGGTATCGCCTCATTCTACCAGTACTGACACTGAACTTAGCCAAATGCAAAACCAGTGAACAATAGTCAGAAAAGATGAGGAATGAAAAAAATGTGTATGGCCTCAAGCTGTAAAACCATTCCTGTTTGGGGGTTGTCTCATTGTTTTCACTTTGTTGTATAGCCCCACTAAGTTTCCCTGAATCCCTGCAACAAACTGATTTTAGATTTTAGATAAAGTCCTTGCCCTCTGTACCTTTCAAATGTGTCACCGTGTTTAAATAGGTGAACTACTGTAGGTAACAAAACAGCAAAACTCTTTGAAACAACTAAGGTGTTCAAAACTCAGCATAAGAAAATGGCTGTTTTACTTTTGTTTAAACAAAGTAATAGTACTTTTATGTTCTTTTGGGCTATTCTATCCTCTTCTGATCTTAAATGACGTACCAAGCACTCTGTCTGTCTTGAGAGTTAACAGTAAATAGAATAGACTTGGCCCAGTGAGTAACAGTTATTCAGAAAGAGGAAGCTCCTACTTTTGACTTATACTGCAGGGAAAACACTATCAAGACTCTACTGTAGAAGAAAGTTTTGATCCCTCTGTCTGACTAAATTGGTAGAATTCATTTAAATTGGTTGGTTTCCTGGCTCTTAAGCATAGTCCACAAATTTTCAGTAGGGTTGAGTTCAGGGCTCTGGGATGTTATCCTGCTGTATTCATTCCAGAGCCTGTGTTGGTGTGTATTTGCCCTGTTGAATCATCTAGTTGTGTCTGGGATTCCACTGTCAATCTACTTTTTGCAATGTACCAGTACCACTGGCAGCAAAACAGCCCGAGAGCATGATGCGATTAATGCCATGCTTTACAGTCAGTACAGTGTTCTCAAGTCTGAACTTCACCTTCTGCATACAGTGGTATGCAAAGGTTTGGGCAGCCCTGATAATTGTCACGATTTTCCTTTATAAATCATTGGTTGTTCAGATCAGCAGTTTCAGTTAAATATATCATACAGCAGATGAACACAGTGATATTTGAGAAGTGAAATGAAGTTTATAGGATTTACAGAAAGTGTGCAATAATTACATAAAACAAAATTAGGCAGGTGCATAAGTTTGGGCACCCTTGTCGTTTTATTGATTTGAATACTTTTAGCACTAATTATTGGAACACAAAATTTGTTTTGTAAGCTCATTGACCCTTGACCTACATACACAGGTGAATCCAATTATGAGAAAGGGTTAAGGTGGCCAATTGCAAGTGTTTCTCCTCTTTGCATCTTCTCTGAAGAGTGGCAACATGGGAGCCTCAAAACAACTCTCAAGTGACCTGAAGACAAAGA
>JAMQGT020008495.1:0-45102 GCA_024447675.2 Pterophyllum scalare
TATGTTATGTAACCTACCTACTTCGTTCAGTTACGTATTGCAGCATATTGCACCTTTACATTGTAAATTTGTACGCTTGCATATTTGTATTTGGTTATATTTAAGGAGAAGCTGCCTTTGAACTTCATGATACTGTGTAACAATGACAATAAAGGACTTTTTCCTGCGGAAGTAACACAGACACCAACCCTTGGAGAAGACGGGGTCTGTCCCGTGAGCTGCTCCAGCACCTTGGCAGCTCTGGTCAGTCTGTCACCGCTCTCTCCCACACAGATGTTCAAGCAGAGCTTGCGGATGCGGACCTCTCTCATGGGGTTCTCCTTCTTCTCGCCCTGGTCCTGGAGGGGGAGCGAAACAGAGGATCAGCGATCCAAAAGGAAAATAATAATGACACAACCACCATCACACAAAGTCCTCGCACCTTCTTAGCTCCTGCCATGCTAACAAACCAGCCTGACTTAGTTTAGTCCTCCTATCAGTGATCGGCTCTGCTTCAGCTACAGCCCGAGATCAACACATGCCGGCCGGAGGACATGTCCGTACATATCCCCGCCGCTAACGCTGCTCTTCCCATCCACACAACTCTCATACGTGTCCTGACTTTTAGCACAACCGTCAAACTACCCGAACCCCCCCGAATAAAAGCAGACACGCAGATAGAGTGTCCCGACAATCGCTTTAATTTGCGCTTAAATAACGGAGGCACACAGGTTCACAGATTCTGTTAGCGGCTAGCTGGTTAGCATTACTCGATTTCCTGCTTTTAATCATTTTTTTCAAACTTTTATTTCAGAAATACGGCTCCGGTGCGATCCCTCACAACGAGGTCCGAGCCTCTGTGCGCAGATCAGCCGTTAAGATGAGCCTGCAGCGCCGATGACTGCGGATTTTAACCGTAACTTCGCGTTTCATCACCACAGTAAGACGTGAGAACGTACTCACCGCCATGTTGGATCACTAGAAGAGGACGTTCCGTTTCCGGCTACGCAAATTTATAGTCGTGTGTTCACCGTAAATCCGGGTGAAGAAACATCGACGGGGAGCGCAAGGGTTCCTGGTCAAGCGATAAAAGCAAAAATAATAATAACGGCATAAAATAAGAAATTGTTTAGTTATTAGATTAAATTATTCTGTGGTTAAAAACAAACAAACAAAAAACAGCGTGATTATAGCTATATTTGATTTTGACAATCAAATGAAAATACAGCTAAAATATAAGACATAGGAATAAGAGAGAGACATGGCACTCAAATAATTTTTTTATTATTTTGTGGGCAAAATCAACAGAACTGACTGATGAATCAACACAATGCTTCAACATAGCTGTACTAATAGATTCCCGGAGGCATTTCAGCCGGCTGCCAGGTCGGGAGAGTGCTTCAAGTTTCTGAAAAGATGCCCATGGCCATTTTAACTATATCACCGTTAACTCCTTCTTCTTTCACATGCAGCAGATCATCTGCCTCCATCTCACCCTGTCCCAGGATCCTCCTCTGTCACACCAACCCTTCTGTATGTCCTCCATCACTGCATCCATGAACCTCCTGTGAAGTCTTTCTGTGGGATTATTCATAGGCCTTCCTCATTTCTTTTACAATTATTTACAAAAGTAAGACATTTTAATTTAAAAAAATGGTATTGGGATTTGATAGACCAATCATTACACCTAAAGGAAAAGGTGGAGCCTGAGTTTCACCTTTATTTAATGAGAAAAATCTATTTGCATTTCTGTTTATGTTACAGGTCACATTAAAAAAATTTTTTTTTTACAAAAACAGAATTAAAATGGTGAATTGAGCCCAAGAACCCCACCAAAAATGTTTACCTTCATATTTTTGTATTTACATTATCATGTATTAATTTATTTTATCCTGTATTACATTTAAAGAGAGATAAACAGAAAATCTGCAGATAAGTAGCAGCAGAAAACTGTGGAAGCTTGTTTACACCACTGGGGGGGGGAGAAAAAAGACAGGCCAACTTAACACAACTTGGAATTAAACTGACTTCTACTTTTTATTTCTAAGTAACTCAAAATTTTAGATACATAACTAATCATTTTGACAGTAAAAAAAAAGAAGAAAAATGTTTCCCCAGGAGCAGAAACAAGCTTCCATAAAGTACATTTATTTCCCAGTAACCATTGTTTTCATAGTTAAATATTGTTTATGTTACAAAGCACTCACATTACATTTAATTTTCACAGACAAGATTTTTTTGATGATGTCACCTGTGCTTTTCTACTATTTACTGTAAAAAATTAAAAAACTGCTATGAAATAACTCTACAACATGCACTTAGGGTCAACCTGAGAGTTTAAAACTGATCTTCAATAAGTAAACAAAATATCAGGGCGTAAAACGTGTGCTTAATAAATACTAACAGTTTACATTAAGGCTTAAATATTTTGTGTTAAAGTCAAAGACAAACATCACTGAGGTTTGATATCATTATTTGAATCACTGATGAATTTATCTCCTGCAGTGTGATTTCACTTAATTACCGTCACACTTTCTTATTACTTGTACAGGACATAGAAGGCAAACATCAGCGCCACAGCAAACACCACAACAAATTTATTCATCAGTGTAACGTCCACAGACTGAGCCAGTCTGAAAGGCTTTCCTTCAAACATTTCTTTGGGTGTCAGAGGGGAGACTGGAGATGGAGGCTTCAGCAGGGGCAGGCCCTCCCTCCTCTGCTCCTCCAGGGCATTGACGAGGAAAGCCAGAGCTTTACGGGAGAAGGAGGAGAAGAGGTTGCATTCGTGGACAAAGAAGATGAGGGAGGTTCCCTCTGTGTGCGTAGTCCTCGAGAGCCCGGACCAGATACAGGAAGCAGGCGGGAAGCTGCTGAGGAGCCCACATGGCGTCGTCGTACCTGAGAGACAAGACGCAGAGAAGATAAACAGAGAAATCATTTATTAGTGTCTGTGTTTGTGTTTAGGCTGCAGGTCACACTGTGATCAGTAATAAGCAGTAACGGTAGTGATAACATAGTTTACGTTTTATTTAAGTGAGACTGTAGATGAAGTCTGCTTATAATGATTCAATTATTATTATTTGCAGAGCTTTAAATAGAAAAGCTTTTGTTTATTATGTAGAAAATGAATTATGCTAATTATGCTCCATGTTTTTATTCTTGGACTCTAACAGAGTAGCTTTGCATAAATCACAGTTCAAAATGATCCTTGTATTTATCTCACAGCAGGCCTTGCTGCAGCCCCTCAGTTCATCCTCAGGCTGAAGGCTGTTTGAGCTCCTCTCCCTCTACCATGAAAATGATTCACTCCCCCGTTGTGCTGTTGTGAATTCCCTAAATCTTACAATATGACAAATAAAAATTGTGATGTCATTCCATAATTGCCATGGCTGCACCTGCAGTGCACCACTAGAGGGGCCTGCTCCATAGTTTGAGAACCACAGCTTCAAGCCAACCTTCTTCTAATTGGCTCTCTATTGCAAACAGAAAGTTTGAATAGCAGGTGGGTGGAGCTTATAGGCTCTGCTGCAGATGCCGACACAGACGAGTATACTGTGGCGTCTATGAGGACGAGTCCACTCAGTAAAGTCTGCACAGAGCCTCCTGCTCACCCTCTGATCACTACACTTACTTCACTTGGACCCACGCAGACCCTCACATTTTTTAAGCATGGCTGCAGTGGGGATGTTCTCTCACTGATTTAAAGATTCATGAGCAGAAAAGTGTCTGAAACAGAGCATTTAGAGCAGTCTGAGCATTTCACTCACTGAGGTTACATTCAAATAAGGAGATCTCAATATTAAAAACTTTGGTTATGTTTAATATGAGCAACAACCATTTTAACAGTTTATATATGTCAGAACAAAAGGAAAAGCACAACAGGTCCAGGTCCACTGCACCGCAGCGGCACTACGTCTCAGGAGCGCTTCAAGTGCTCATTAAAAAGAGAAGAGTGTTGTTTAAATACCGCTCCATTCAGCCTTTTCTCTCATTTCACTACGACTGAAGTTACCACCACTGCATCACCAGCTTTTCAGCTGAATTTATCCCCCACACATATATCACTATCTTATACCTTAATTCTAACCTTGAAATGTTCTTTAAGGGAGTACCTGGTGGACAGGGTGTGGAGGAAGGTGGTCTTCCCGTGGTACGAGCAGAGGCCATCCAGCTCTTTGGGAAAACGTAGTTTCAGACCCTCAATCAGAGATTTGAGGAGCATTAAGCATGGCTTTCTGCAAGAAAATGTATGACAGAAAGGTAGCATCCGGAAGTTCTTGTTACTCACTCATAAGGCTCTGTCTTTAAAACTGTGACAATCATCGATGCATTTCAGGCTCACGGGGAGGATGGAGCTGAGCCCAGCTGTGCTCTTCAGATACAAAAAGTGTAACTCCAAAATAAAACTTTTTGAGTAATAATTTCAGACATTTTTAACAATTAAAAGTCATTGAACACAGCAATTAATCACTGATTAATACGACATCAAACTAACCAAATCTATCAATTACGATTCTGCTTAAATGACAGCAGACCCGTCAGTGCTTGATTCCGGCCTATCTTATGATGAGATGATCAGAGTCTGTGTGAGAAGGTGTGGAGAACAGTCTCACCGGCAGCATTTGGTGGCATTACTCTCACAGCAGGTCTTCTTGTTGCCATGAGACGTGATGATCTTCTTCTCAATGTGAGAGAAAGAGATCCTCCAGCTCTCTGAGGGAAGGCGAAACAGGACACCACATATTCAACAAAACTGAGCACATCCGCTGTGCAATAAAGTGACAAAAATTCAAAATCAATCATCATATAATCAACTGTGTTATTTTCCAAGAGGGGGCTTACAGTGGGGGAGATAATTAGAAATGAACAGTCTCCAGTTTTTACGGTAGTTTAATTTTAAGATAGAATATAAACCAAAAATCAAGAAAAAAACACATTAAATTACAGATCTTCCTCTCACCTTTGGCGTCCTCACTGAGGTTTCGTCCTTTCATCCTCTTTGGTACAAAGTAACACGGCAAGCCTTTGATTTCTTGGCGAACCTTCTTGCCTAACCAGTCATCCACATCCGGGCCGTTACGGACCGGAGCCGGCCAGCTTTGAACCTCCAGACAAACATGAGGTGGATCACAGCAGGCACAACACTGCTGACATTGCAGCTTTAAACAGTTACTGCTCCTCCTTACTGTCACTACTGTTACTGCTCTTACTACTGTTACTGCTGTTACTGCTGTTACTACTGTCACTACTGTTACTGCTGTTACTGCTGTTACTACTGTTACTGCTGTTACTACTGTTACTGCTGTTACTGCTGTTACTACTGTTACTGCTGTTACTGCTGTTACTACTGTCACTACTGTTACTGCTGTTACTGCTGTTACTACTGTTACTGCTGTTACTGCTGTTACTACTGTCACTACTGTTACTGCTGTTACTGCTGTCACTACTGTTACTGCTGTTACTACTGTTACTGCTGTTCTGCTTTACTACTGTCACTACTGTCACTGCTGTTACTGCTGTTACTACTGTCACTACTGTCACTACTGTTACTGCTGTTACTGCTCTTACTGCTGTTACTACTGTCACTACTGTCACTACTGTTACTGCTGTTACTACTGTTACTACTGTTACTGCTGTTACTGCTGTCACTACTGTTACTGCTGTTACTGCTGTTACCACTGTCACTACTGTTACTGCTGTTACTGCTGTTACTGCTGTTACTACTGTCACTACTTTTACTACTGTCAGTACTGTTACTCCTGTTACTGCTGTTACTACTGTTACTGCTGTCACTACTGTCACTGCTGTTACTGCTGTTACTGCTGCTGCTACTACTGTCACTACTGTTACTGCTGTTACTGCTATTACTCTGTCACTTTACTGTTGTTACTACTGTTGTTACTGCTGTTACTGCTGTACTCCTGTTACTGCTGTACTGCTATTACTGTTACTGCTGTTACTACTGTCACTACTGTTACTGCTGTTACTGCTGTCACTACTGTTACTCCTGTTACTGCTGTTACTGCTGTTACTACTGTCACTACTGTTACTGCTGTTACTGCTGTTACTACTATTACTGCTGTTACTCCTGTTACTGCTGCTACTACTGTCACTACTGTTACTGCTGTTACTGCTGTTACTCCTGTTACTGCTGTTACTACTGTCACTACTGTTACTGCTGTTACTGCTGTTACTCCTGTTACTGCTGTTACTCCTGTTACTCCTGTTAGTGCTGTTAGAATTGTTAAATTGTTAAAATATAAAAATAGAAATAATAGAAATATAAATAAAGTTTATGGCACCTTTTAAAACAAAGCTACGAAGTGGTTCACAAGACAATGTGAAAACAGGTCAAACAAAGAGATTCAGTGATTACCTTGAGCGCAGGAACCACATCCACGGAGATCAGCTCGCTGCTGATGCTGTCAGTTCTGAACAGAGACAAAGTGACAGCCGGACAGTGCACACGCTTCCTGTTTACCTCCCAGCGACAGCATTCATCAGGCACTGAAAACAAGCAAACATTCTTCTTCATTTTCAGGTCAAAGCAGAAAGCAGCAGGAGAGGAAATGACTGGCACAAACTATAATATAAAGGTCAGAGGGGAAGCAGAAAACCTTTGTAGGTCTTGAGGAACTTGCGGACAAGACGATACATCTCACTCAGGATCTTGCTTGATGAAACGGTGAGTTGGTTTTCCAGGAGAAATGCCCGGATGGGTTGCCGAGTGGGCCGCGCAAGATCGAGCCGGTAGAAGAGACCCTCGTCGAGCTTTGTCAGGTTGAGGCGTGTGGACACTTGAAGTGTCAGCATCATGTCAAACTCATCAGGCATGTGGATCTGGGAGGAGAGGATGAATGAAAGGATAAAAATGAGATCAGACCACAGGAGGAGAAGAGCAGGGGAGCAAGAGAGATGGAATAAGGCTTTTATCATGTACAAGGTGCTCAGAGGAGTTATGTAAATTATTTTTATTGTAATAATTACAGAAGCTGCTGCATCAAAAGTGACTTGATGAAGTGATTTGATGCTTTTCAGGGAGTCAGAAGATCAGGTGAACTTAATCAGACAGAAACGAAGGCGTCAGAGAACAAAGGAAGTGAGTCAGAAGAGAGAGAAAACTGCATCAACACAAAACAGGAAGAACTTAAAGAGTTTCATGAGAAATAGTGTGTGTGGGTGATGATTTTTTTGTTTGTTTTTGTTTTGTTTGTGTGTTTTTTTGTTTTTTTTTGCTCAATCAGATTCAATTAAAGTTTTATATAGCACCAAATCACAACAAACAGTCGCTTCATGGTGCTTTATATCATAAGGTAAAGACCCTACAATTATTACAGAGAAAATTCAGCAGTCACAATGACCCCCTATGAGCAAGCACTTGATGACAGTGGGAAGGAAAAACTCCCTTTTAACGGGAAGAAACCTCCAGCAGAACCAAGCTCAGGGAGGGGCAGTCATCTGTGACTGGTGGGGGCTGAGGGGAGGGAGACAGGACAAAAGACGCTCTGTGGAAATCAGAAGTCCGAACTCAAATTCAGAAGTTGTGACATCACCTTAACTTTCTCAAAGTAGCTGCCGGTGGTGAGGAACTCCACTGACTGGAAGAAAGGCTGATCAGTGTTGGTGTGCAGGAATTTCAGCAGGTTTTCACGGAAATCGTTGACCACCTCAGCAGCCCAGCAACGGTCCTTCTGCCGGATTTTCAGGTCTTCGGCATTGGCTCTGATCCAGGTAACCAGATCTGTGGGGATGGAGACGGTGTCCTCAGCCACCTCCTCCTCTGCAAAGTGACACAGCAGGTTTTATTTACAAGGCAAAGCAGAGGAGTGAGGGTGAAAGATTCCTGTGAATCCTCAGAGATGGCAGTATCACCTGATGGTTGCAGCTGAATCTTCTGCCTCTGTCTGGCCGGTGTGGGACGTGGAGGACTTGGCTTTCCTCTGATGGCCTTCTGTGCTTCACCTGGTGATTGTTGCTGAGCATCCTGGACCTCCATAACTCACTCGTCTGAGCTTTCAACACACAGAAAATAATCAGCTGTTGAATGGGGATGCGTTCCTTACAGCAGTCATATCATTGTCTATCTAATGCAAAGACTTTTGTGCAAATATAGTCATCATATGTGCACTATTTTGGCATCAAATTGTACTAAAAAAGCAGCCTGGACAAAGTAATGGATGTCAATGTGATGCAGCTTCAAATATGGACTAATTTATTTAAGTTTCTGGGTATATTCAGAGACTGGATGGACACAGATACTGTAGATGTATTTAAAGGTACTAAAAGAATGATGAATCATAAGTAAAAATATTTAAAACACTGCTGACTGACATTTGCACTCTGAGCCAAGTGAGGAGAGTTTGTGTCATCGTCACCTGATCGTAAAGCATGCGGGAAAGTGCTGTGATGTTGGTTGATTTAAAGTGAAATTAAGTTATTAATGTTCCATTTTCATGCAGTTACTGCTCACATTTGTAATATTGCAGATCAGTTATCAAACTCTTAAAATGTTTCTGGCTGGCAGCAGAAGAGGAACCTGCAGGTCAGTTTGTATGGCTGGATGATTTTTGATGCTGAGTGCTTTGATATTCATGATGTGCATTTGTCTGACAGATGCAGGTTTTTATCATGACCATGTGGGCGTTTAACCTACAAATAAATGATGATTTCATATCAGCTCAGCAGGTCAGCACTCAGACAACACCTGGCTTGCGTTGTAGAGTCTTTGGGAAGCAGGAACACGCAGAAAGCTCAATAGAGCGTATTAGTGTGACTGCATCAGTGTAACTTTATTGTGTAACACTGTTTAAGTTTGAAGCCTCCTTCAGGTTTGAGATCACATTTCTGGCAGATTGTCCATGTCGATTAATTACATGACAAAAGTGTTATGAAAGCTGCCCAGATGTGTCATTCTCCTTCTTATTGGCCAATACTGGAAAAAAGAACTTACTATGAGTTTCACTCCGAACAAGAACTCAGGGAAAACGCAACAGATTTCAGGCCAGCTGAAAGCTACAGTAGCATCAGCGGCTCAGTTCTCAGTGGACGGTGTGTCAGAAACAAAAGAGTGGTGGCCAAATGTTTTACATTTCATGGGCGGAGAGAACGTGCCGGCCTTTTCTGCAGCAATAAATGTTATAAGTTTGTAAAGACAGCTGACGGGGAGCATGTGAGCATAAACCTCCGGCACAAATGGACCCTCAAAAGGGTCCAACCAAGATTTTTCCACATCGTGAGCGTGGTCACCTGAACAGCAACCCAGAAGTCTAAGCTCGGGATGTGGCCACTGGATTTTATTGGAAAATGAGAAATCTGTAAAGAAGGATGGCAAATATTGACCTCCCTTAAGTGCATTTTTTGGGAGTTTAACAATCTTCTCACTGACAAAGATGTCAGCCAAAGACGTGCAGACTAAACCAAAGTAAAAAAAAGTCCATTAATCTTTATTTTTTTATTACTAATATTCTATTTAATAACAGGACAGTTCCTCAGACAAAAGTCTGATATTTTTGGTGAACGTCAGTAACGAGCTGTCAGTGATTTTTTCTGTAATTTTACACGTGCGTGAGCCTTAAGAGTCACGCTGACTAGTTTCTATCATTTACTGGAGCAGCATTTCAGCTGAAGCTGCACTTATTTTTCATCCCAGGCTCTTCATAATGCACGTGATAATTGGATGGTTTATGAAACGTCTTCACACTAAAAGTCAGCTGAGATTTTTTTAACAGGTTATTGATCAACAGTCACTTTGGATTAAATGTAGCTCTAATGAAGCATGAAGTTGGAGGATCCTGGTCCAACATAAACCGAGTGAGGAAACCATTACAGCTGCTGTATTCCATTATAAACCATTATAGAGAACATAAAACCATCAGAGACCAGTTCTAATTTAAACTGCTAAACAGAAAGATTTTAATTTCCTTCACAAACCAATCCCAGAGATTTCTGATGTTAAAAGAAGCAAATGGAACCTGACAGCAGTTTGACTCACCTGAGCAGCGTCCTTTGCAGGCGGAAATGCCACGCTGAGTGTTGTGTTGTCTTTTTAAGTAGCTTTACTTTCAATTTCAGTTATCATGAAACATTATCTATGGACAAACCCGCCCTCTTCCGCCTCCTCCCAGGGATCCGGTTGCATCACCGCTGATGGGAAAAAGTTGCGCCAGTGTATGTGCTAACAAACCTGATTCCTGTAAAGCAACTGTGTAGGTGTGCACTGGAGTCACACAAAGGTAGCATTAAATCAGGTGCTGTTTGGGCATTCAGACTGACTCACAGTGAACGGGGCGTGGCTCAGTGCTGCTGTTTTAGCAGCTTTAGTGGAGAGCGCAGAGGTTTCACCTCAGGGTCAGCTGTTTGACACCTTTATGAGCGGACTGAACGCACCTGACTTGTCTGAGGTGGTGGAAATGAGAGAATCTACAGCAGAAATAAATAAGAGCATAAACAATTGGACTTTATTCTTGTATCTGTGAGTTTATGAAACTTGTGGCGTGCTGCCACAGTCTGCAGCCAATAAACACAGGAGAGGCATTTTCATTTGGCAATGTTTGAGATTTTTATTGTTTTGGTTTAAATTTAATCATGATGGTAGTTTTCCCTTGAAGGCACGAGCCTTCCTTTCCTGCGGAAACTCTTCCGATGGGTTTTAATCAGCATAAGCCAGTCCTTGAGTAGAGAGCTCTGCCTCAGAGAAGACGGCGCTGGGTGGGAGGGGCGAAGGGAGGGTGGGGCGACCCGCTGCTGCTGAGACGCGACTTTTCGGTGGACGTCCTGCGCGAGGATTCATTTCTTCTTCTCAGCCTTCTGTGCGGACTTGGTGACCTTTCCGCCGGTGGCGGCTTTCTTCTCGACGGACTTGATGACGCCAACGGCCACGGTCTGCCTCATGTCGCGCACGGCGAAGCGGCCTGAGGGGAGGAGACAGTCGGGGAGAGAGAAAGAGGACAGAGGAGTCGGTGAGAGGCTTCAAACACAACCTCTGACTTTAGCTGAAAGGGACCGATTCACCTCCTTTACAGCGCTGCCTTCATTCCAAATAAGCCTTGGGTAAGTCTCATCATGGGTTTATAGCAGTAGATATAATAGGTTATAACTACATCAGAGAATATTGTAAATAACCCTGAATATCCATGTTTGCTTAAAGGTGAAAAATTTAACCTAATTAGACATTAACATTAGCAAATTCATTGATTCATATAAAATAAAGAGAAAGTTTCTGCCCTTTCATGGTATTTTATATGAGTTTTAATAATAAATTTGTCAGAAAACTAACTTTTCACACCTCTGCGCCGTTAAAGATCCGCCTAAAAACGATTTACCTCCAAGCAAACAGCGTTTTTACTCACCCAGTGGGGGGTACTGGGAGAAGCTCTCGACACACATGGGTTTTCCAGGCACCATGGTGATGATGGCGGCGTCTCCGGACTTCAGAGCCTTGGGGTTGTCCTCAAGCTTCTTGCCAGAACGACGGTCGATCTTCTCTTTGAGCTCGCTGAACTTGCAGGCGATGTGAGCGGTGTGGCAGTCCAGCACGGGGGCGTAACCCTGGGCGATCTGGCCAGGGTGGTTCAGGATGATGACCTGCGCGGGGAGAAACGAGGGAAGATCGGAAATATTGGACCTGGATGTCAATTAGGGTGGATGAAAGTAGACCGTCTGATTAAAGGCAGATTCGTGGTGTGCCCCTTCTTTTATTTTACTGCCAAATCACCTCTAACTCATGTTTACATACTCAGTATTTACATGAAAGGCCTCAGACATGTAAATCTAAGCCTGAAGTGAAGGAATGACGTGAGCGTATTTAGACGTTTAGAGAACATCATGCTTCCTCGGTTTATCGCTGGATTTTTATTCAGGACAAAATGACAGAATTGAGGAAAAAGACGCCGATCCGGGCTTTCATTCCTGTCTGGATTAAGATTCAAAAACATTTCTTTCAAATGGAACATCTTCACTTTTCTGCGGTGCTTTTCCTGGGGAAATATCTGTGGAGGAGGATGTGATTTTAAACAAACTGCTTCAGTTTCTCCATCTGTGCAGGATGTCTTTATGTTTCCTATGATCACAGCTAAATACTGAAATACTGGAAGACTCCAAAGCCGACAGTTTGGCTGAATAAACACATTAAATGAGGACTAATTCCAAATTATTTACCAAGATTTGGTGAGGTTTTCTATCCTACTGAGACACCACTGGGTCTTTTTTGTATGTGAAATCATCAAATGAATAAATTTAGTATATATGCAGGAATCAATAAATGTTCCTTTGCAATGCAGATTAATAAATCCTTCCTCTACGTGTAACTTTGTCACCAGTGATGAGGCATAATATATGTTCCAGATAAAAGGTCAGATAAATGAGTATTAACAAAAAGTTACATTTTTAATAAAAATGTAACAATAATTCATAATCATTATATGGTTTATTTTATTTAGAACGTTTCAAACAAAACTCTTAATTTTAAATCTTTTTACTCATTTATCTGTAAATGACCCGGTGCCTGCAGTACCTTCAAAAATAAATGGTTTAAGGTAAATTTAAGCTCCAGTTGAACCCAAAAGCAAGGGCTGCTTCCTCAAACTATTAGCAGCTCTAGAGAAACATTAAATACCCATAATCTATAAATCTCTACAAGGCTTCATTTTCAGTTTTATGATGTAGTTCAAAATTATCAACAAATGTTTACATTTAAGAAGAGAAAGAGAACTAATGAAACAAAAAATGGAAAGTTATTTTTTGGTTTCTCAGCGATAATCTGTCAGGTGGCAGAGGTAAAGCGGGTAATGGTGGGCCGTCCTGGCCAGGAGATTAAACCTCAAGGGTGCTTCTGGGTAAATAAGGTTAAATAAATAAACAGGGAATCGACCATAAGAAGCAAATCATGAGAAGATGAAAGCGAATCAATGAAATTGCAAAGAAGGAAATATTTCATCTCAGGCTCATGTGATCAACGAGGACGACTGTGTGCGTGTTTATTATCTGATATTTATTCTTTTCTTCGTGCTTACCTGGGCGGTGAAGTTCTCAGCGGCCTGGGGTGGGTCGTTCTTGCTGTCACCGGCCACGTTTCCACGGCGGATTTCCTTGACAGAGACGTTCTTGATGTTGAAGCCGACGTTGTCGCCGGGCAGAGCTTCAGACAGAGACTCGTGGTGCATCTCCACGGACTTCACCTCAGTGGTCAGGTTGGGAGGAGCGAAGGTGACGACCATGCCGGGCTTCAGGACGCCGGTCTCAACACGGCCAACGGGAACGGTTCCGATACCTGAGAGAAGGGAGAGAGGTCAGTGCTCCTCCATGTCCTAAAGCTGATGATGTGTGGGAAATATTAAAGCCCTGCTCAGGGTCAGGTGATGTTTGTAACATCCCACAGTCTGTGACCACAGAGACAATTAAAGGACACGTCCGTAAGCATGTTTCTGTTAATTAATATTCACGGTGAGCTGGGACTGTCAATCAGCTCCGTTCTTTCTGTAACGAGTCACATAAGTTAATACTTTGTCAATCATTGAGTTACTTTTTCAAATCATCAATCAGTTACTGCTAAAATGTATTTCTTTGCCACTCTCGTGGCCCTCAGCTGCACAGAGGAATTCATCCAATGCTGCAGTTGTGTCTACGTGCACGTTAAGGTTAGCGAGCGCGATGGAAGCAGATCGTTGGGAGTATTCTCATTAGTTTGTGCCGGCACGCAGAAACTCTACTACACACTCTGAAAGAAGCCAAGTGCTTCTCCAGAACACTGGTGGGGAGTGGAGGAACGTGCACAAGCTAAAAGCATGTGTTACTTTACTCAGCAGGAAACACTGTAAAGTAACAGATTACTTTTACCAGAAGTTACATAATTTGGACAAGAGATTGGAGTGCTCAGTTATCAAAGTAACTCCGCCAAACTTTATTCCTGAACTGCAACCATAAACTGTACACACACATATCTGCTAATTAGTACTAAATAAAAGTCTAATACATTAAAATACCAGAATTTAAAGAATAAACCTTCTGTTTGGTTTGTACTGTACAGTTATTAATCAGATAACTGTATTAGAAATGTTCCAAAAGGCACCAACAGCACAAACAGGGTCGAAAGGTCCAGTTCAGTGACCCCAGTTTGTGGACGTGAGGTCAAGCAATCAGCTATAAATCCCAGTCAGTGTGACCTGCCACACAGCTGAACTTTAAACCTTAGCTAAATCCAAATAAATGAGTTAAAATAAATCATGGACCCTACAGTCACTCTGAAGATGGAAACCATCCACAGAGGTCTAAACTGTCTTTTCTCCAAAGCTGTAAACACGCTTCTTTTTTTTTTTCTTTTTTGCTGTGGACATTTTAACATGGGAGTCTATGGGCACTGACTCGCATGTGGAGCCAGCCTCAAGTGGCCACTAGAGGAACTGCAGCTTCTAGAACCTCCACATTACCTTTATTTTTTAGCCCCTCAGGCTGCTGCTGAATATAACAAATTAGTTACTTTAGTTACTTTAGTCACCCACCACTGCCCTTTAATCAGGAAATGAGTAGTTTCCATTTCCACACTTGTTCTTTGAGATGGTTTCACAGGGTGCTGCGTGACCTCACTTACCGCCAATCTTGTAGACGTCCTGCAGGGGCAGACGCAGAGGTTTGTCAGTGGGGCGGGAGGGGGCATGATGGAGTCCAGAGCCTCCAGCAGGGTGGTGCCTGTGGCTCCGCCCTCCTTACGCTCGATCTTCCAACCTTTGAACCAGGCCATCTGAAATGGAGACAAAGACAGGAATTTGAGAGACCGATTCTTTGAGTAGACCTCTACACTGAGTTATGTCTGAGTCCTCACCTTGTCACTGGGCTCCAGCATGTTGTCTCCGTGCCATCCGGAGATGGGGACGAAGGCAACCGTGGCGGGGTTGTAGCCGATCTTCTTGATGTAGGCGCTCACTTCCTTTGTGATTTCCTCGAAACGCTTCTGGCTGTAGGGGGGCTCGGTGGAGTCCATCTTGTTGACTCCAACGATGAGCTGCTTCACACCCAGAGTGTAGGCAAGGAGGGCGTGCTCGCGGGTCTGGCCGTTCTTGGAGATACCGGCCTCGAACTCACCAACACCAGCGGCGACAATCAGCACAGCGCAGTCAGCCTGAAGATCAACAGCAGGATGGGGGTTAGGTCTGGAAGAAGGAGCGTAGAAGTCAAACGTTGTTGCTGCAGCCTATGATTACCTGGGAGGTACCAGTGATCATGTTCTTGATGAAGTCTCTGTGTCCAGGGGCATCGATGATGGTCACGTAGTACTTGCTGGTCTCAAACTTCCACAGAGCGATATCGATGGTGATACCACGCTCACGCTCGGCCTTCAGTTTGTCCAGCACCCAGGCGTACTTGAAGGAGCCCTTTCCCATCTACAGAGCAGGACGGGGGGGGCAATATTATGAATATTATAATAATTTCTTGTTAATATCCACTGTCCCAAACCCAGGTTTTAAACAGTCCAGTGATCCCTTAACGTGAAAAGATCTCATTTTTAACTGGCTCAGAGATTGGCTTTGAATATGAAGTTCAGTGCAGGCTGAGTTTGCTTGGTTAACAGAAATCTGTCCATTTTACTGTTAATTTTAGCCATGTCTTAAACAAAAATATATATCTGATTTAGGATTTAGTCAATTAAAGCCTACTAACAACATTTTATTCTGAGGGAAGGCCAAAATATCTTTGATTGGGCACCAAAATATCTTAATAGGCAGGGAAAAAAACCCTGTTTAATCTACTTCAGTTAATTCAATGCCTCATTAATATTTCAAATATTACTTCACCCACAGATCTTTTCACTGAGTTTGCATTTGGGAGAAAATAATTTTAAAAAATGGGGGCAGTGCATATTTTTAACAGCAGATGGCGGTTTTTAACCAAATAATATCAGTGATCACTAACACCACACCCCGCTGTCTGCCATTGTGCCCCGCTACCTCAGTGCTGTGGCCCTTACTGTTTGTGCGCTAAAAAAGCTTAAAATCGGGGCCCCAGTCACCCACCTCAGCGGCTTCCTTCTCAAACTTCTCGATGGTTCTCTTGTCGATTCCCCCGCACTTGTAGATCAGGTGGCCGGTGGTGGTGGACTTGCCGGAGTCGACGTGTCCAATGACCACGATGTTAATGTGGATCTTTTCCTTTCCCATTTCGATTTACTGGTTATAAACACGGGGAGCAGTTATTTCCACTTTACAAATACATAATGTGCGATAAATACCAAGTGTCCCCAAAATGGAGTGAGCACAGTGGACGCCATTTTGGCTCATTGCCTTCGGCGAATGTTAAGGAGCAGCTGACCGAGTTATTAAATTAATGGGGAACAGTTTAATTACAATTAAATATACCAGGCTTCAGCATGTTTCAACATAAGCTTGGCTCCGGATCACTTGTTAAGATTGTTATGAAGCTAATTAAATGTATTTAAAATACAGAAAATATGACAATCGCCCCTTTAGTACAACTGTGACACAGCAGTTAACGTTAGCCAGGTGCTTGCAATAAAAAAATAAAAATAAAACACACGCAAAAATCGAGTATGAAATGTAAGCGCGTCGATATGTTCATTTTATAAGTAAAATGTGGGCGCTGATTTTTATAAGCAATCTATGACCAGTCAGGACACCGAGGCGGGACGCTGGTGAGTCACACCATGTGCGCAGTGGATGAATACCGGCTCCTCGCCTCCATGTTGCACCCGCCGGGAGCGCGGAGCCGCCATGTTGTCAACGGATGCAGGCGCGCGCCCATACAGGCAGCACTGGGAGGCACTGTGCGCGTTCACGCAGGTGGAGAGAACAGGGCTACCATGACTGGCAGAAACAACCTGGCAACTCTTTTTTAAGTATCTGGTCCCCGTTACGGTTTAAAGATCCTGCTGTGGAGCCTCACAGGCAAAAAAACAAAACAAAAACGTGCCAGGGCAGAGAAATAAGGTGAGCTAGCACGTTTTTACCTTTCAATGCAAAAATCTGTAATAGCCAAGCTGCACTGAATGGATTACTAAGGCTCAAGCCACCATTAGATTTAGAGGTTTTTAGTTGTCCAGTGCCACCCCGGCTTCCCTGTAAATGCATGCTATAAATTCATCTCCAACAGCTGCATTTTAAATGAAATTCACCAACCTGCGTCCAGCAACTACCAAGACGTCCAGAGATTTCGAGTGGAGGCAAAAAAGGACAGAGCGCGATCTCTCCGATGTTTATATACTGAACCGGAGGAGAGGGAGGGATGTGCACCGCTCTTGTTTTGTGTCAGACTAAAATAAGGGGTGCTATTGGCTGGGGTGGCATAACTCCTATGGAGACGATTGGATGACAAGTGCATCACAGGACACAAATAGCACGGTTAAAAAACAGCTGCAGCACACAGAGGCTCGCCTGTGACAGCCAGAAACTACACCAACTGCAACACTGAAGGATACAGACAAGCCAATTTCGATTTTTTCAGATATTATTTTATTAGTTACCAGCAGCTTCTTTCCAATCAAATTTGTCTTTTTTTTTTAAACATTGAGATACAGTTCTAAACCATTTCCAACTTAAACTCAACTGAGAAGAGGCACTGTCATGTGATTCAGGTAAGTGACAATGCCAAAGAGTTCTTTTTCCTGCGAAAACTCTTGCGATGGGTTTTAATCAGCATAAGCCAGTCCTTGAGTATAGAGCTGTGCCTCAGCGAGGATGATCCAGGGTGGGAGGAAGATGCAAGGAAAGGTGTTGCCCGCTGCTGCCGGCACACGTCTTGATTGATGCCCTGAACGGCCATTCATTTCTTGCCCTTCTGGGCCTTCTCTGCAGCCTTGGTTGTCTTTCCGGACACTTCCTTGGGGACAACTGACTTGATGACACCAACAGCCACCGTCTGCCTCATGTCACGCACAGCAAAACGACCTGGAATAGAAGCAGGGGAGAGCTCGGGTTAGTAACTGTTTATTTTGCTGAATCATAGTATCATGGAGCATACCAAGTATCAGGTACTGATTCTGGGAAGCCAACTCACCGAGGGGAGGGTAGTTTGAGAAGGACTCCACCACCATGGGCTTCTGTGGGATCAGTTTGACAATAGCAGCGTCTCCGGACTTGACAAACTTGGGGCCATCCTCAAGCTTCTTGCCAGAACGACGGTCGATCTTCTCAATCAGTTCGCTGAACTTGCAAGCAATGTGGGCGGTGTGGCAATCGAGCACAGGGGCGTAGCCTGCAGCAATCTGGCCAGGGTGGTTCAGGATGATGACCTGTGGACATACCAAAGGTTAGCTATGAAATACTGTGTATGAAGTAGAACCAAAGATTCTCAGCACCAGTCTCTGGACCAACCTGAGCGTTGAAGCTCTCAGCACCCTTGGGTGGGTCGTTCTTGCTGTCTCCAGCAACGTATCCACGACGGATTTCCTTGACTGAGACGTTCTTGACGTTGAAGCCAACGTTGTCACCAGGCATAGCCTCGGGCAGGGACTCGTGGTGCATCTCCACAGACTTAACCTCAGTGGTCAGGTTGACAGGGGCAAAGGTGACGACCATGCCAGGCTTCAGGACACCGGTCTCCACACGGCCGACGGGAACGGTTCCAATACCTGAGAAGAATGCTCAGTTTAAGCACTGAGGATACTAGAAATATCTGTATCTGAAAAGTGCAGTACTCATTTTATGTAGTACTTTAGCCTTGCTCACCACCAATTTTGTAGACGTCTTGCAGGGGCAGACGGAGGGGCTTGTCAGTGGGGCGGGAAGGGGGCATGATGGCATCCAGAGCCTCCAGCAGGGTGGTTCCAGAGGCATTGCCCTCCTTGCGCTCAATCTTCCATCCCTTAAACCAGCTCATCTACAGACAATGCAAGGTGACAGTTTAGTCCATGTTCACTCAAATTAACAGGTGGAGACAGAATGGTTTTAAAGTCCTCACCTTGTCACTGGTCTCCAGCATGTTGTCTCCGTGCCATCCAGAGATGGGGACGAAGGCAACGGCGGCGGGGTTGTAGCCGATCTTCTTGATGTAGGCGCTCACTTCCTTTGTGATTTCCTCGAAACGAGCCTGGCTGTAGGGGGGCTCGGTGGAGTCCATCTTGTTGACTCCAACGATGAGCTGCTTCACACCCAGGGTGAAGGCCAGCAGGGCGTGCTCACGGGTCTGGCCATTCTTGGAGATACCGGCCTCAAACTCACCAACACCAGCGGCGACAATCAGCACAGCGCAGTCAGCCTGAAGATCAACAGCAGGATGGAGGTTAGATCAAAATAATCTGGAAGGAGAAGCATAGAAATCAAACGTTGATGCTGCAGCCTTTGATTACCTGGGAGGTACCAGTGATCATGTTCTTGATGAAGTCTCTGTGTCCAGGGGCATCAATGATGGTCACATAGAACTTGCTGGTCTCAAACTTCCACAGAGCGATATCGATGGTAATACCACGCTCACGCTCGGCCTTCAGTTTGTCCAGCACCCAGGCGTACTTGAAGGAGCCCTTTCCCATCTGAGAAGGAACAAATTATTAACAGTTAGTCACTGGACACCATTTCTACAAAGAAAATCAAACTCAAGATACCACCATTTTGGCCCATACCAAGTGATCAAATTAAAAGGGGAAAGAAGGTCACATTTGCCTTAAATGAAGGAAACTCACACCTGTCCAACAGCTCTAGTCACTTCAATATTTATTTAAACCATATTTAAACTAGAAGCTTGTTCGCTTTTGTTTTTGTACAAATATTAAGCGTTTTATTCTTCGTACGCCAGTCTGAGGCCTGGATTGAACAGTGCGCAGTCACCACCAACGCTCTGCGCGCGTTAAGCCCCACCCCGCATGCGCGCACACGGATGCTACGCCCTCGTGCCGGGCAGTTGAGCTCAGATGAAGGCATGCCGACGCCGCCATCTTTGATTTTTTTTTTTTAAACAGCAACTGTTATTAAGATAAAGGTGAAAAAAAGAGATCTATAAATAGACAAGCCCTTACCTCAGCGGCTTCCTTCTCGAACTTCTCGATGGTTCTTTTGTCGATTCCTCCGCACTTGTAGATCAAGTGGCCGGTGGAGGTGGACTTGCCGGAGTCGACATGTCCAATGACCACGATGTTGATGTGGGTCTTTTCCTTTCCCATTGTTGTAGTTTCTGTGGGTAGGGGTTGAATAAAAATAAAGGCGTTAGCCTTGATACGGAACGAGTCTTTTCGAGTCGTTTCGCTGATACAGACAAGGAACGATAACGGTACCGCGTTATGTTAAACACTGCTTCATTTGAAAATCACCCTGGCACAGGGCCAATAGAAGTCTCCCAAAACAGCTCTATTATACCTCAATTTTATGTATATTTTTTGTACATTAGAATTAAAAAACCTCTTCAATTCTAACTTTACTCGGGCGCCGGGCTTTAGCCGCTATCAGGCGGCTGCTAATGCTAGGCCTCACTCGGCCACAAGCCAGCCGAGACACGTGTTACTCCGCTGGGCCACGTAGGATAAAGTTACAAAGATCGCCGAATATTCAGAAGCTATCTAGCCCGGACTTCTACCACCTGTCGCTGGATAAACACGAGCAGTTGTTACACCGAGGAGAGAGAAGAAATGCCACTCAAGCATCTTCGGATCTCCGGTCTAGCAGCCCCCCTTTGTTCCCGTTTCCCACTCCACATTTTCTCCTCCCTCAAAAAAAAAAAAAAAAATCTTTCCTTAAAAAGTTCACAAATAGCGCCAACTAAACGCAATACGAGACAAAACCGCGCTGAACACCATCAAGTTAATACAAGCAGGTGAGGAGTACCTTTAGAAATGTTTACGGTTAATTCCCTCGAAAATAAAATCCACAGGTTAGTGTCAAGTTACGTAACCGAAAAGGCTAAGTTTTGGATTAAAAGAAAGAAGCACAAAGAGGAAAATAACTCCGGAATAAATCTTCTTAACCCAGAACGTTTAAAGGCCCGAGGCCGGGTCCCTGTCTACGTGAAGAATGAGAGCTAAACTCACCGGTGTTTCTGGGTTTTCACGGCCAAAGCTGCTGCCCCTTAGCCAGGTAACAGAAAGAGGAAGACTGGGCCGGACTGGGAGGTTTTATACTGAATGGGAGGCGGCCTGACTTCCCGTCACCCTCCCCGGCGCAAAACCCCGCAAATCACACACATTCCTGCAAAAAACGTCAGCACGCCGCCGGATGAAGCCCCACAACATGTATGATGTCTCACCAGCAATATGAACAAACTCAGCAGCAGAAAAATAAATAAATAAAAACCCAGGGGAACAATGAGCGTGATACAAAAGACGCAGAAACACACACATTTAAAGTAATATTTCACTCAAATTCCCCCACTTTTTCCACTCTCAGGCTGTATCACCCAGGCATCAAAACCCCCAGCAGGTATGGTGGTAAGTGGCAATAATAAGAACCTACTTTAATGCTATTTATGTGAAATTTGTGTGGTATTGTGCTACATTTTAAGCCAAAAAGTTGACAAAAGCCCACACAGACTCACACAATGGGAGTAAACCTATCTTTGTTGCATTAAAGAAAAGGCTTATTATATTTTATTTTTTCCCTAAATATAAAACATGTATTTTGGTACCCATCACGAAGCTTTTGGCCTTCCACCAAAGAAAAACCCGCAAGACTCTCATAAAAAATATTTTAACGAGTGGAATTTATTCGACCTTAAGATACATATTTATATATTAAATGGCCAAAAAATAACAGAGAGATGCATAAACCAAAGCCACAACCAGTGCAGACCAGTCGTCCTGATATACCCCAAAGGTCTGAATCAGGAAAAACCCCTGATTATTATCTGTCATAATATTTCAGGTTTATAATTAGCACTGCGGTCAAACCCTCAAGAAAATCACTGCTAAAGGGCCATGCATGTCTCTTTTCACCAAAAAATTCACAATAAATCACTGATTTTATGTTTTGCAGGGCCATCCGAGCGGAAACATCACCCACAGGTAACTGAATTTTGATTATTTTAATCACATTTCATGTTTTAAGTTTCAAACCTCAGTCCAAAGCCCCAGAGGACCCCCCCCCCCGACTCCCAGCTACTGTTAACACTGGGCCGTCTCATCAGCCTGATAAGATTATTTAAATCCGAGTGAGATTTGCATTCAAACGGAGGCCAGACTGAGGGGAACAGATTAACTCCCACTGTTTTCAAGACACCCTATCAGCCAGGCATTTACATTCCTGGCAGACATGAGTAAAAGCATTTGATTGAATTAAAAGTGATGCTTGTTTACAACCACAAAGCATGGTGGGAAATACATCTGAGACGAAGTGTGTTTTGATTGATATTCTTGGTGTCCTCTTTCAGCATCTAACTATTAAGAATATTTACAGCTAGTGTGGCCACATTTTTTCCGTTTGCTTACATGTTAAGTCTGTATATTCTGAATGATTAAAACAGATTAAAGCAAAAAAGGTGGCATAAGCCTGAGAACTATGCCAGGGGATGGTGCCTGGAGGTCAGGAGGTCAGATTCTGCTTCTTCCTCCATCACTGTGGCACGTTGCCCAGCATCGAGGCAGCTGGCTTCCCCTGATACTCTCTCACAAATACACACACTAAATACTGGCTCGGCTCTCTTTGCAGTTCAGGTAACAGCAGCTTCAACTTGGCAGCTGCTGCCTTCACTCAGAGCCGAGCAGAGGGGTGGGGGGTGGGGGCAGAGTGAAGAGCCTGAGAGGTGGGGAGGGAGATAAGGAGACAGGAGAGAAGAGATAAGAGCAGAAAGAGAACCGTGAGGACTAGCAGGAAATTTACAGTTGTTAAAGAACTCATCTTGGCAGACACCTTTTAAAGTGTACTTTTTTAAAATGGGAAGCACCAGCAAAAGCACTTCATGTTTGACTATGAACCAGTTCTGCTGTGTCTTAAGTCCCTAAATATAACCCGTCAGACGAGGAGCCACACCGATAACGCACAATGAAACGTTTAAATGCATTCACAGGCTGCCAGCAGGCCGGATAACTGCCATTCTCCAGGAGGGGTGTAAAAATGGGAGCCTCAGGGAGGTCACAGGTAACCAAACACGCCTGCTGTGGATGTGAACTCTCTCCATCATAAATCTGATAAATCAGGGTTTTTCCTCCATAAAAAAAGGTTTACTTAAGCATAAAATAAAATTTTGTTTATTAAACAGACTGTTATGTAAGGTAACGCAGACTCATTGCCTTAACTATGAACAAATTTCAACATCCAGGAAAATCATATTTGCCTCCAAAACAAAAGCCTTTATTTTGATATTGTTTATTAAAGCTTTGACGTAACTCTCCCCTGCCCTTCAAAAAAAAAAAAAAAAATCTACTGCAGATAACAATGTAAATCCTAACAATATTTAATAATAGTCTATATCTCAAATGTATGAAAGCGTATTCAGGCCACTATAAGAAAAAAATACCAGAACCTTGAATCTAACCCTCAGCAATCAAAACATGCCATTTTTGTTTTCATTCAATATTTCTCCCACCTCTTGGCAATCAAAGAAAATAATCATACTAACGAATCAAAAACTGTTCACCTTTTTCCACTTCACCTATCGTCAGAGTTTAGGGTTAGGAGTTGCCACCTGTGCTGACTTAGACCTCAAAGGTTTCACTGGGTTTATTTAATTAAATGGCCATAAATGACTTCAATACAGTTCTTATATACTGACCAGTTGTGGTTATGTGCATAGTCACACTCCAAAGGTCTATTTTAAACCAGGAAAAACGCGTATTTACCCACTGAAACTGCCCGATAATGAGTTATTACGGAGCAGAAATGGTGTAGCTCTTCTCACATCTAACAGTTAAAAAAAAAAAAAAACATGGGTTTGTTTATCCTCTGACTTTTATTAATTAAGGCGGCTGGTTGTGACTTGTGCTCAAAAATGTGGACAGGCCTCTTTAACCTGGCAGTTAGTCTGTAGTACAGTGTTGAGGTGTTGCCTCTGACCTGGAGGTTGATTTGCAGTTGTAAAGATGTTCCACCCTCCCCATAAGTGTGCTAAGATAATAACTATTTCCCACTGGTTTGTGTGGCTGAGGAGAAGGAAGCGACAGAGAGGAAGCGAAGGCAGAGATCCAGGGGCGATTTAGACATGTAGGCGTCTGACCTGTTCTCCCAGAAAAGTGGCTTCAGCTGTGGCAGGCAAAAGCACCACCCAGCCACAGCGACTTTCGTGGCCGCTGGTCACCACTTGGCATACCAAGATCTCACGACCTTTGCACCCATATTTTAGATAATAGACTGTTCTGTGTACTACATGTAGAGTCACCATTCAAATCAGACTCAGTGCAGGTTTCTCTGAGTGTCTCTGTCTTATAGTGCTTCTGAGCAGAATTACCCCCACCTGACCAAGTCAACAAAAACTAGAAAATGTCTGAGCTTCATGAATAAATTACACTTGTTTCAAATAGTTATCAGATATTCAAAAGACATTCATTGTTATTAGTCTCTTAGGTTTAATATCCACTCATCATAAATGTAGCAGCTAACAGAAAGTGGTTACAGTTTTCCAGCTATATAGTCATGAAGTATGAAAATTAATTTATTCCAAATCATCCTGTTAGTACGTGAGACAAATTATTTATTGAAGAATTTCCTTTAAAACCAGAAATTTTAGCCTGAATTCAAAACTGGGATGACTAAATATCACTGGGATCAGTTTTCAGGGTCACATCGATCAATGCGTTCCCGCCACGATGCATTGTTACCGAGGCTTTGTGCCCGCTGCTCCGACCTGTTACACATCGCCGTCCCTCAGCGCTCAGACGCTTTGGCTGTGGCTGCATCAGCCAGTGACAGATAATAGTTTAACTTTACAAAGCAATAACAACAACTTGGTTGGCTTTAGGCCATAGTGAGGTTTTGCAGTCATGTGAGTGCTAACCATGTGAGTGGTTGCTGGTACAGTTACAGGGAAATTGATTGCTAAAGCCCCAGTCACACAGGCTTAGAGTGCCCCAACAACCACTGCCCCCCAGGAAAAGCCTCCTTGTGATTGCTTTCGTCACTACCAGATTGCCGAGGTTGCCTGTAGTTTGCATGGAAGGCACCGACCTGTCTGCAAACACCTGGCAGCTGCTCTCCGAGCGGCAGTGAAACTGTGAAACTGAAACAGAGACCACTCGCCTTCAAAGTTAAAGGTGCACCTTTAGAGAGGTTGGCTGCAGCGCCGAGGCACAACTTTTACTTTTACTTTTCGTTTCTTGGTTTCCAGTTTGTGTTGCACTTTTTTTTTTTAAGAACCACTCAGTGAGAAGTTAGTGAGTGTTTGCAGACAGGTTGGCTTCTTACATACAAATTCCAGGCAACCACGACAGTCTGCTAGCAACCAGAGCAATCACAAGGAGGTTTTTGGTGCATCAAGTGACTCCAGCAACCTGTAACCGGTTTGGCAATACACGCACACTCTTCCCTCACAACCGGTGATTGTATCATATCCAATATGGCAGACAGCTCTGGAGCAGCGTGTGCACAACATCACACAAGTAACCTAGTGACAACAACTTTACTGGGCGTAGCGCTGAAGGTTAGTGACAAACACAAAGTAGTTACAGTTGTGTAGCTGTTTGTTATTCTGTTTGGCAGTATTCACTCAAAACCACAAATTTTAGCTTCACTGTGGCACTAAAGGAAAAGTCAGGGGATCAGCTGTTTCACCGGGATTCATTTTCCGGGTAGCATGGATATCCATGCACACATTTCATCCAGCTCATAAAGAGTTAGCCTGCTAATGATCGGACGAGTGAAGAGAGCGAAGTACAACAGCTGTGCTCTTATTTCAGGCACCAGCGAGAACAGGGCAGCAGAGAGAGAGAGGGGAAGTATGACTGTATCTGTGTGTGTGTGTGTGTGTGTTTGTGTGTGTGAGTGTGTGTGAAAGCGAGAATCTGATTCAACAGGCCGCCCGACCAGCAGTCAGTCTCTGGCAGCACGTCAGTGATGACTCATCAGGTATGAGCGGTGGTCATGACAACGACAGTTCTGAACATTTCACTCCTGACGTGAGAAAACATGTTAGTCAGAGAGGAGGATAGAGAGATAGACAGACAGACAGATAGATAGATAGATAGATAGATAGATAGATAGATAGATAGATCAAGCTGTATAGGCTAACATTTATGGCATTTATGGCTGTTTAGCAATAATATTTTCACAGGAATACCTTTTTTTTGCTTGAGTATATCTTACATATACTGTCTTCTTCGTGTATGGCAGATATTCTAAAAAGGTCATTTTCGGTAATTTTTAATCCAACCATCGCTGTTTTCATCGTTACTTTGAGTCTGCAGTAGTAAATCTTGTTTCTCTGCATCTGTTATACACGGTTCACTGCAAAATCTCACAAATCGATTAGAAGGGGATGTTAGAATAAAATAAAAGCGCCTACAGTGTTACTCCACACGACTCGCAGTATCAAGAGGCCGCTTCCTGTAAAAAGGGAAAAAGCTGTGAAAAGTTGTGGGAAAAGTAGGTTGACAAATTTGTGGTGGGAAACATTTTTTCAGTGAAAGGGCACACATAAATTTTCTCACATGTATAACCTGCAGGTTAAATGATGACAGGTAGATGCTCCTGTTATCACAGCCTTAAATAAACGTGTGACCAATTATGCTGACGTCTGCAGCCCCCCCGAGTCTGACTGCGAGTGGAAAAACCCTGACTATAATCAGATATGCATGCTTTTGTCTCTTTGTCTTGTTTTGGTGCCTTAAGTACCAAAAACCTCAGTTAAACTCTGCTGCTGGCACACAGGCGCTGACTTCCCAAAAGTATGTGGACACCGATTGATCTCATAACTGTGGATATTGATCTGCTGACGGGGATTTTTAATTCAAACAAATCCATTTTTATTTATTAATAGGATCTGCCTCACTCTGCTGTCTCTCTTCCATCTTTTCCCACTAAAATTGCATTTTATTAAAAGCATTTTTATTTTAATAATTTACCTTATGCATTGAACCCATCGTCTTTTATAGCATTTTTTTTATATCTTATTTGAAATCACATTTTTAAAGTTCACTCTCACATGTTATAATAATGTTTGTTTTTTGGGTTTCTTTTACATTTACTCTCTAATAACTGATGATATTTAATAAGGAAGCGTTCAGCTTCAAAGCTCTGGTGTATGTGGTGTGTTTGCAGCGTTGTATTAATGCTGAAGCCCATCAGATGATACGCCCCGTTATTGTGATGTTACAGAGAGACAAAGGCCACTCGAAGGTAAAGCTGTGGTGGATAAAAGGAGCCCAATGAGATTGGATCCTGTGTGAAAAATAAATGTGGAATTATTATTTTAGACTTATGGCTGCTTTTCATCCTGGGTTTATGGACCTTTCACAGCGCTAACCATGTGTTAATAAGCAAAGGCTTTAGTGCTGGGGTGGCCAACTCCAGGCCTCGAGGGCCGGTGTCCTGCAGCTTTTAGATGTGTCCGTGATCCAACACACCTGAATCAAATGGCTGAGTTACCTCCTCAGTATGCAGTCAAGTTCTCCAGAGTCCTGCTGATGACTTCTGTATTTGACTCATGCGTGCTGGATCAGGAACAGATCTAAAACCTGCAGGACACCGGCCCTCGAGGCCTGGAGTTGGCCACCCCTGCTATAGTGTATCTGGTAAAGTCCACTCTGGCTTTAGGAAAAACAACAATATGCAAACAGCTTTATTTATTTGGAGTAATGAGTGAATAGATAACATTACTGTTCTTATTTTATTGGACAGGACTCAACGTTTGACTCCTCATTTGATCTATTATTTAGTGTTTTAATGCTCATATTAAGGAAAGTCATTAATATGCTGGAGCAACATTTATTATAAACACCAACGCGTACCGTTACAAACACTGAAATCCAACTAAAATATATGATATTAAACTGTTACTGATCACTAAAAATACAACATGTAAAAACTTAATGCCAGGAAATTCCTTCATTTTAAAACTGTACATTTTACTTTTTTTTTTTTTTTTAACAGTGTAGGTAAAAGTATGTAAGTCTAATGAGTAAAATGTAAATAAAGTATTAAAAATAAAAGCAATCAGAGCAGAGAAGTCGCCGCTGTGATTTCTATGTCCGATCAGATCAGGGTGATTGTTTTCTTAAATCAGCGACTTGGATACAGTGACTCCTTGGTGACATCATCACAATAAAAGATTTTACTGAGCTGTTTACTTCATGGAGCCACTTTAATGCAATAAATTCAGCTTTTTATATATTTTATTTTATTCAGCTTTTTTTACAGATTTCTTTTGTATAAATTTGATCTTATTTAGATCATTTGCTTTATAATACTGTATTTTATTTTGTAGAGCATCTACTTTATATGAACTGTTTTGTTATAAGTTGTTTTAAATGTTTTGGCTGCTGTAACAGGCATTTCCTGTTTTTGGCATAAATAAAGTTATATCGTGATTTATAAATATACATATAATTTGTCTGAATGTGTAATGTCACTAAAGTAAATGAGTGTAATACTTTAGCAAATTTACTTGAGACAAGTTTTATCGTTAAAACTGTGAGAATAACAATTCTCAGCAACGAGAGCGTCACGGTGACGTCGTCTCTGGTGTCAGCCGAGCCGGAGATTATAGCTTACTTTTTCTTTGTTTTTAATATGAACAAGGACATGCTTGTGCTGTTAGCTCTGAACACAGAAATCTGTGATGATTGGAGATGTGGTGTGATGTTTGGTGAGATGGCAGCTACATTTATCAGCTTTGTGATCTTATAGAACCATCATCTTTTCAACAGTTTTTAGGTTATTTTTGTTGAATTTTCCATTCATTATGAGAAAGAAACACATCTCACATGGTTTCAACATTCAAACACACATTTACAAACTAGATCATGATAAATGATGGCAATTTAAACAATGTGTCTTATTACACGTGTACCACAGATCAGCATAGATCTGCAAATGAGGCCTCACATCACCAGAAACAGCAACAACTTCATTGAATTTAACCTTTCAGCACCTCTGTACTGATCTAATGTCTTACTGTGTGCTGTAGCCTCCGGAACAAACATACCCACATGCTTTTGGGTATGTAGTGTAGTGGAGATCTCACACAGAAAAGACACAGATGATGATTTCAAAGCAGAGTTTAGTGGGCGGCAGCAGCATCCACTCAGGCCCAGTACATCAGAGTCCTCTTTGTGAGCCAGTTTTAAGAAACACGACTGGTTTGTCTGAGTGGGTGCAGGGGAAAAAAAAAATCACTGCCAACATTCAGAAAATCCCACGTCATTGGCATTCATGAGCATACAGGCAGTTTAAGGTACCTCAATCTGAACTGCAGTGTCAGCACAGACAGTGGATGCAAATGCAGCTTGAGTGAGCCACAGGGAGGGGGACAGTTAATGCAAATAAAGCACATTTGCAACACACTGCTGGGCCCACGTCCTTTTGGCTGCTCCCCTCCATACACACACACACACACACACACAGATTCACACTTTCAATGATTCCCTTTCCTGGCTCTCATCTGCATTTTGTTCACACCTGAGTGCTAAGAATAAGTGTCTGCCTGCATATCACAGGCTGCAGGGTGTGCACACGCTCTCTTTGGTATGTAACCCGGTTACAATGTTGCACTGGAAGGTACAAATAAACTCTATTTCTGTCTAATAAAATCTGTATTTTCCTGATTGCAGTGGTAGTATTTTAATATATTTAATAAAGCCTTAAACAGAAATCAAATGTGTCATGTTCATCATTTAAAATAAGCATTTTCCTCCTGAGTTCTCCTTCATTTGGATCCAGGTATGAAAGTGAAACAGAAATCATGAGGATTATTATGAGTTTCATAAAACATGACCATTGCGTCATAAATAAGCATCAGTGTTCAATTTCAGCCAGTCAGTAGCAGCAATGCTTCTTATATCCGTGAATTTGTGAGTGCAGAGCTGTGTAGCTGAAATTTTAATGTGAATCTGGATTTTAAATTTAACAATAACCACCGCCTGAGCCTGCGGGCCTTGTTTAAGAAGGAAGGAAATATGAAAGGAAACAGATCACACATGTTCATCTCTTGCAGCAGGTCTTTGTGCTTCGCTGATCTACATGAAAACAGTGAGCCGCTCACGTTAGCTGCTAAATGCTAACAGCAGCTAGCGCAATGGTTTGTGACCATTTAAAGCCCAGAATAAATGCACGGAGGTCGGTTCGTTTGTTCGAGAGTCGGCGAAGAGTGATCGACGCAGTAAATGTTTTAATAAGCTAACGCACAGCCAGCCGGCCTTTGTTTTACTTGGATAATAACAAAGAGGGTTAGCATGCTAGCTAACGCCCACAAAGTCTTTGTTCTCAAATTAAAAATAAAAAAAGGTCAATCTAACCGGTACAAATGACACGTAAAAGAAACAAAAATCCAATAATAATAATAATTGGTTTTAATTATGGGGGATTTAACGGAGAGAGAAAAACGCTCACGATTAACAACTGTTACACGGCAATGGACGGGGAGACCATAATTCCCGTTACACCACACCGGCTCCGCCATTAACATCCGGGTCATTCCCGGTCTGTCTGACGCAAGCTCCAACGGAGCGCTGAAACGGGCGGCACACCCTCTGAGTCACACAACACACACACAACATCCGCACAATTTATACGCAGTATACACAACAAGAGGCTGAACATAACGGGCAGCTTAATAATCTTATCAGATCTTATTTAGTCCAGAGAAATCAACACAAACACACACTCATGTACAGGTCCCTGTGTCAGTGATAACAAAATATGTCAGTGATAAAATGTGTCAGTAATAATAAAATGTGTCAGGTATAATAAAATGCACCAAAGTCTCCTCAGGCTGGTTGTTTTTACAAGTTTAAATCAAACTAGCAAAAAACTTAAAACACATATCCTATATTTATAATGATATATTTTTATTTACTTTTATAAGTTTGCAGTATTGTTTATAGAGTTTCAACATTTATTTCAGTTAACTTAATTTTTTAACTCTAACTAATTTAATGTCATTTAATTAAGACCGCGTTTTTAAACTTGAACAAATAATCTTGATTTTTTTCTGATCAATACTAACACCAAAACTAAACATCCTTTATAACATGCAAGACTGTAGCAATATATTTTGTTATTTAAATATATTTTTCCCACGGCCCGTTTCTGTCCGGTTTCACTGAAAAAAGGAGAAAGATGGCCGCTACATTTTCTTGTGCCATCTAGTGGACGTAGAGAGGAACTGTGTGCAGTGGAGCAGCCTGTGCTTCTTTCTGACTGTTTCTTTGGTGGAGGGCCAAATCAGATTTGATTCACACACTGACCAGATTCACCTACCTCACATCTCCACCCGTTAGCCTAACATACACTCGTCGGACCATAAAGAGAAGAAAAATATTCTTAGTCTCCAGCAGTTTATAATCAATACAATTAAAGAAATATGACAGGAGCCCTTTTACATGCTTCTCATTTTAGTTTTTCCAGGAAAAAAATATTTTCAAAATAAAACACATTTTTATTGCATCACACATTTTTGAATCACAGAGGTGAATAAATGATCACATCTTTACAATCACAGTGCTCGTTGATAAACTGCATGATGAGATTTATGAGATCTTATAGGAACAATAATTATTGCAGCTTACAAAGGGCAGCTTCTTAATACTTTAGCAAACTCGTACAATTAAAACACTGCAGTATTAAGTCTAGAAATATGATAAAACTATGAGCTAATATGTAAAGGTTCACAGCTCATTGGCACTGTTGTAAGGCTTTCTGTGTATTTGTGCCATTGAAAAGTGCTTCTCTTGGTCCTAATAAACAGTCTGCAGAAGTGGTCAGAAAACAGAGCCAGCTGCAAATAAAGCAGCCCCCCCCCCCAAGACCTCCTCAGAATCAGCTGATTCCTTTAATGTCCAATGATTTTAGTGTCTTTAATAAAATCATGCACACTTTTACCTTCATACTGTGCATATTTTGAGTTACAGGCCCATAAAGTACAGAGGGTGGGTTGAAATTTGGATAATTTTAAATATGAGTAGATGAGGATGCTGCACTGAAGCCGTCTCATCCCAGAGGGAAACTTGACACAAGCTGAGCAGGAAATGTGAAACAGCCAGGAAGAGAGTCTGAGGCCGTGGCTCTGTGCCGGAAAATTGCACCCACTGAGGTTTGAGGAGAGGCCACCCATCTTATTCATGAGTGATGAGAAGGTGGAGCGTAAGGTGGATGTTGCGCCTGACTGTTGCGGTGAAGAGACAGCTGAGCTGGAGGCAAAGCTCTCAAGTTTACCTGTCGATCGATGCACCACCCCTCACCTACGGTCGTCCGTAGGGTGGATGGGCTCAGCCTCAGAGACGGCCTGAGGAGCTGGGAGTACAGCAGCTCCTAATATTCACAGTATGAAGATAAAATTTACTCTTTTTCCCAATTATGGAGATTTTATATGGAATGACCCTCCTGTTGTGCAAAGTATGCCGTCTCTTCCTGTACCTTTGTTCTGAGTAAAATTCAAATAAAAAAATAAAAAACACGAAAAAGGTGATTTGTTTTGGTCTCACCTGAAGTGCTGTATGCAACCAGAGATGCAAAAATCACCATGAACATTTAAGAGTAAACATGTTTCCTGATCCTTAAAGGCAGCACATGTTCAAATATGCCCTCTGCACAGAAACTAATGCTTTCTTAACGTAGTGACAACATTTTAACCCCTCTGAAAGCTTTCTGTTCATGGACACAGCGATCCTGCAGGTCTGTGCCCTCTGCAGTGTGCAGAATAAAGGAAATACTGCTGGTATCGGCAGGATTTAAGGGGTTAAACATGAGTGTAACAGGACATTTCAGAGTAGAAAAGTGCTCCATGAGCTCAAACGCCTTTGCTGGAATTATTGTAAAAGCACGTTTATCGGCTCACCTGGGTGTAAACTCGCCAAAATAAGAACATACTGAAGATGTTATTATTGGCTCATGAAGTGCGATTACTGCATATATCCCTTAATTTATACCTGAATTTATAGATTAAAACTCCAGATGTTCGTCAAAAATCAACAAACTGTAAAAGTGTAGCTAACTTTATGTGTGTGTCTTTAAAGCCTTTAAAGGCTCTGTGGCTGATGCAAACAGCTGCTTTAATGTGAGATGGACCTGCTCCTCTTCCTCTCAGCCTCTGCTCGCTCCTCCTCGGTGAGGGCCCAAGACTGGAGCTCGGCGCTCCCAAATAACGTGAAGATGGCGGCACCACTGGCGTTGATCCCGGCAGCGACCCAGAAGACCTTCGCCCAGCCTGCCAGAGTGTGCTGAGGAGAGGAGGGGAGAGGAGGGGAGAGGAGAGGAGAGGAGAGGAAGGAGGGGAGAGGAGAGGAGGGGAGAGGAGAGGAGGGGAGGGGAGGGGAGAGGAGAGGAGAGGAGAGGAGAGGAGAGGAGAGGAGAGGAGAGGAGAGGAGAGGAGAGGAGAGGAGAGGAGAGGAGAGGAAGGGAGAGGAGAGGAGAGGAAGGGAGAGGAGAGGAGGGGAGAGGAGAGGAGAGGAGAGGAGAGGAGAGGAAAGGAGGGGAGAGGAGAGGAGAGGAGAGGAGAGGAGAGGAGAGGAGAGGAGAGGAGAGGAAAGGAGGGGAGAGGAGAGGAGAGGAGAGGAGGGGAGGGGAGAGGAGGGGAGGGGAGAGGAGGGGAGGGGAGAGGAGAGGAGAGGAGAGGAGGGGAGGGGAGAGGAGGGGAGGGAGAGGAGGGGAGGGAGAGGAGAGGAGAGGAGAGGATTCGGAGTGTGTACAAATAACGTCAGGGTTCACCTCGCTAACACTTCATACAGGGCAGAAAGTCATAGCAGCCTATGCTGTTATGATCAGTTCAGGTGGATCCAAACTTACTTTGTTTTCCAGGCTTTTCTTTTTTCTTTTTTTTTAGGAGAAATTAATTCATCCAAAATTCTGATACAGTAAATATTAATCAATAACTTTTCGTGCAGCTGTGTATTCCAATAATGATTAATGTTGGTTACAAAGTCCTGCAGCCTTCTGTTTGTTAACGAGGGGCCGTTAATCAATCAAAACTTCACGTAAATCTGAACTTTTAAAGTAACTCGTTTTGCCTTCAGACTCACATCTTCAGTAAAGTATCCTGTTACGATCGGCGCCACGACCCCGGGAATGGTCCCGAATGTGTTGGTGATTCCCAGAAGGAATCCTGCATACCTGCAGGAGGAAAGGAAAGGAAGGTCAGCATGATTTCATGATGTGTTCAGCAGAGGGATCAAAAGGTCGGAGGTCACTGTAATCAAACTGTTTGCCATGTGTCTGAGCGTCATTAGATCTGCGGATTCTACCAGACACGACTTTTCACATTAAGCTTCCAGGAAACGAGCAATGAAAACTGAACCGCACGGACGGCGACACCCACCGAGGAGCGATGTCTATCTGGTTGATGAAGACTCCGGCGGCGCTGAGCCCTCCCGTGGTCGAGGAGAGTGTGAGGAAGGTGACGATGAGGACGTGGTTGCAGCGGGCGTAAATGACAGCCACGAGGAACGCCGAAGGCAGCAACAGGCCTGAGAGGGAAGGGAACAGGAAAACCATTTCAAAATAAAGGTAAACAAAGTTACTTTGTCTCATCTAAAGGCGACCTCTTCTGCTCATTTCCAGCTCCTGTGTTGTTATTCTTGCACCAAAATAATCCTTCATGTTCAACCTGATGAGTGATCCATTTAAAAAACAAACTTAAACCCTTCACATGTAGAGTTTCTGTAACTAAACAACAGTTTTAGATCTTCACGAGTCGAACAGGTCTGAATATAAAAATACTTTCCATCCATTTTCACCCCCAATATCACCCCACAGTGTGAAGTGCAGTAGCAAGTTTATGACAAATACAAACCACACCACACGGGGGCAGTGTTACTCCATCAATCCACCGCAGCTTTAACCTGCTCTGTAATGTTTGGTTAAAGAGCAGCTTGTGTCACAGCTGAAAGCAGCAGATGAAAACCTCTGAAGTGCCGACGAACACCGTTTTTCCCTCTGGGAGCGACCCAGAGATGAGTCACCTATCCTTCCACTAAATGTGGATAATGTGACAATGCATCACGTGACAAATAACCGATAAACGGGCCCTGGAGCGTTCATATCTCAGATCTGCCTGCTCAGGCTCAGCTCCCCGCACCTCAGTGCAGTCAAATATTTGTGAAGTGTTGCAGCTGGACTGAGTTTAGTTTGTTCCACGTTTTTCATTCGTTCTGAAGGTTTCTAATTCCAATGCCAGGGCTTAGAGCGGGATTTCACAGGCGGAGGAACCCTGAGAACCCCGAGAACCCTCAGACCCAGTGAAGTTATTCATCTCAGAATACCTCCTAAACTCCAGCAGACTTATTTTCTTTGCAGACAGGCTGCGATCAGCTGACCCGCGCTGCTGCTGACTCTCAGGTTTTCAGCTCTTTGTGGATTTAAGCCATCCTACAGTACAGGAGGATTTCATGAGCCATCACAGCTGCTGTCCAGCATTTAACCGGCATAGAGACAGAGTCAAGGAGGAATTTGGGAAGTGATACTAAAAAGCTTCATCAGTTTGAATTAAAGTATTACACGTCAGTCCTTGAGGCTAAAGGTTAAAGTGGATTCACCGCCTTTAAATCCACTGAGGCCTCACAAAAAGGATGAAACTATGTCTCACTTTTGCACGTCTGATTCTACATTTCAAATATTCGAAAGAGCTTCAGTCACAACTTTAACTCAATCAGGTCTGGGTATTGTTTTCTTTGTGTGTTTTATAAAACAGGTCTTGCAGGGTTCACTTGTTGCCCAGGAGCACGTGGGCAGCCACAGCCTTTTGTAAATATGCTTTCACAGCTTTGTTCAGTCAGCAGTGCAGGAATCCTGGCCAGAAATCTCACACAGTACACAAGCGGATGTAACTCTCTCCCAAAGGTCGGTACTTTAACCTGATGGTGAAGATTCCACCTTAAATTCAGAGTGATGAGGAACAAAGACGTAAACCGTCCCAACACTTCTACTTTAAATAATAATCTCAGATCGTTTTCATTCCCAGAGCGAGCGCCACTTCCTCAACAGCTTCCTGTTTTAGCTCCCGAGCGTGCAAACACCTCTCGGAGCCTGCACACAGAGGGAAGGCGAGGAAAAGCTCTCTTTACCTGCGAGGGTGAAGATTTTGCGAACGGCGGTGACGCTGAGCGCCCTCCTCTCGATGAGCGCGTCCGCCGCCACTCCTGTCAGCGTCGCCATCATCCAGCCGCCGAGGTACGGCAGAGAGGACAGGAAGCCATTCTGAGACAGACACACGGACACAGATCCTCAGACGTTTTGAGAGAAACGTTCAAAACACCAGTTTAACCGTGTGAAGCTACAGTTTGACTGTCCGACAGTTTAGATGCATCAGTTCATCAGATTTTGTGTAACTAAGAGAAAAAAGGAGAAGAGACTGAAGATAAAACACAGTTCCTATAATCTGTCATGAATTAAAACTTATATTTCAAATCCATATTTATTACTGCAGTGACTCCGTGTGTCTCTGCTCTCGTCTTAAACATCTGGAAGTTTTCAATAAACTTGAAAAGTTAAATCTAACAAAAAAAACAAAAAAAACATGAAACAAATGAAGGGAAACCTCACCGACTGCAGGTCAAAGTGCAGGATGACGTCCATGTAGGTGGGCAGGGAGGTGAGCAGCGTGTAGAAGGCCCAGTTCGAGCACATCTGGGTGATGATGATGGCCCACAGAGGGACAGACAGCGCCATGTGCAGCACGGGGATGGTCCAGCCATGACCTGTGCCCTGAAGCATCGATTAGTTAGTCAAGAAGCTTTAAGACCGATACCGATACCGATATTAGGCGATTTAAAAAATCTGATACATCAGCAGAGACACGAAGCCAAAACAGATATCCCAGCATTTGTTATTTATTTACTTAGTGACGCTGAGCTGACTCTGCTCGGATCAGCTGACTGTTGTGGTTTTTCCAAACACATGATGCCAAGTGGGAAGTTGCAGAGCGCCCACTGGTGGACAAACCGTGCAACATCAACACTCCTAACCTGCCTGAAGGTGTTTGTCTCGTCTCCTCTTTACTCTTTACATTTTCATTTATCGGCCATTATAAATGCTGATAACAATGTTCGGGCAAACAGCTGATGTCGGGTTCTGCTGCGCAGCCATAAGTACACAATACACTGCAAAATCAAATCTGAACTCATTTAAACTGAAAAATATCAAAAACTGCAATAACTGATTCTGTTGAAGCTTTTCTATTTCTGGTCCTAAAACCAACTGAAAGGTCAGAAACAAAAGGGCATCTGGGGGGATGAGAGAGTCAGAAAAATGAGAGCAGTAAGGGGAATGGAAACAGGAAGTGAGATAAGGGAAGTGAGGATCAGTTCTTCACTGCAAGCAGAAAAAAAATCTCCAACAGGGCAGCAGGCAGGTGAGGGACAACGGAAGGAAAAAAGTAATATTCAGCAGGAGAAGACCTGCATCGTGAACGTGATTTTCTCATTTCTTCATTTCTGCTTATGTCTGAAATTAAAAGCTCATTAATAACTTAAAAAAAGGATCTCATTCACAAAAACGAGGAACAAACGGGTGGTGAGCTGAGATCATCTGCTTAAAGTCCAAGGATTTAAAAATTAGAAAATATTTTAAAAACCGACAGAGAGAATTCAAATTAAAAATCTGTTTCGCGCGTACCTGAGGTCCGATGGAGTTTATGATGTAATCTCTCTCCTCCTCCCTGATTCGACGATGGGTGCGAGGGTCATCCGACACAAAAATAAACCAGAAGACGGCCCAGAGGCAACCGGCGCCGCCTGGAGGAGCAGATTAAAAGAGTCGGCTGATCTGGAGGCGAATGTCGTTGTGCGCGGTCAGAGGAAAAGTAACGTTACTGCTGTCATAGACCAAAGAAATACAGCTAAGATATGAAGGTGTGAGTACTAAAGGTGGCTTATTACCACGCTACAGTAAAACAATCTGTGTGGCCTTAACGCTGGAACAATAACATCAGCTGATTTTCACTCACATGAAAGTGAGAGTGTTATAAAAGTCACATTAGTGGTCTCGGGTTAATAATCCACAAATTACTGTGAACCGTTTTCTGTCGCTCAAACGCGCTGCGTCTGCTTTGCTGTGCGTGCGTGTTTCCCGCGCTCACCGCACAGGTAGAAGACGGCGGGCCAGCCGAGCGTTTGGCAGATGAAGCCGGTGAGCGGCAGCGCCACAAAGGCCCCAAAGCTGCCCCCCGATCCCGACATGGTCATCAGGCGAGAGCGCTCCAGAGGAGGAGCCCACCGGGCCCACAAGGCCATCATCGCTGGGTACGTCACACCCTGAAGAGAGGCGCGCGCGCACAAACACACACACACACACACACACACACACACACACACACAAACACACATCTTGAGATCTTCAGTTTTTTGTGTTTTTTAATTTATTTGTGCTCCTTCTTTTGTGTATTTTTTGTGTCTGTGATATTGTATTATATTATCTGCTATAATAAAGTAATTTCCAAACTTTCAGTATAACTAAACTATATTCCATCTTATCCTAATAAAGGTTACATATGGGCAGCCAAAGCCTGTCAGAACTGTGGGTCAGAGTTCATCTATATAAAATGTGGGGATTTCTTTTAGGCTTGCTTTTCATATCTGTGGTCAGAAAGTTAGTTTTGTCCTTTTCAACTTCACTAAAAACTAATATCAAGAACATCTGGCAGAAAGCTGTTAACCTTTTAACCTCTAGGCCACCAGTGTTCCCATTTTGGTTAAAAGGGTGGACATTAACCTAACCATAGACGGGATATCGATGGCTGTTAGGAACAAACCTGTCCAAGAAACAAAGAAAGGCAAGTCTGCACTTTTTATTTCCCCCTGCAGGAGTGCATCCACCCTGCCCTACCTCTCCAAAGCCCTCCAACGCTCGCAGTCCAAACAGCCAGTAAGACCCCCACTGGGCAGCCAGAGGAGTGAGCAGGGTGAGGACAGCCGTTCCCAGCACACCCAAACCCAGGAAAATCTTCCCCCCGTAGTGACCTGCCAGATAGCCGCCCGGGATCTGTGTGCAGAGGTAGCCGAAGAAGAAGGCTCCCAGCAGCCATCCCTGAGTCTTTGAGTCCCAGGGGTACTGAGGGACCTGGGGCGGGAGGACACAGAGAGGAAGCATCACAAAAAAAGAGAAAGGAGAACTCATCCCGGGGGTTCTTTTAATGCTCAAACAGCGATACCCCGTCAGGCTGCTGGAAATCCTCGCTGCTGTTTTCGTGTCCTGACGGTCGCGGACAGGCGTGGATCACGGAGCGGTTTAGGGCCGGATCGGGGTCGGTGCTGTTCACCATGGCTACCATGGCAACGCTGAGGTTGACCCGGAGACCGTAGACCACGGTGAAGCCGAGAAACATCAGGAAGGCGAGGTTGAAGCGGGCCGAGCAGCACCGAGGAGGAACTGATCCCACACAGAGAAACAAAAGAGGTTTAAATTGGGCAGCTCTCCCCTTCAGGCTCGTCTTCTCGTGCACCTTTGGACAGCTTCACATACAGGTGCTGCTTTTAGACGCCGCTCTGGAAGAGCTGCAAGTGCACTGGCTCAGCAGCTCAGTTAATGGGATACAGTCTGAATCACAAAGCTGCATCATTTTAATGTCTGTGATGTCGAGTGATAGAAACAAGCACCGGTGCCCTGCATGGTCCCCTTTTTTCAGATCATTGACTGGAGGGGAAAAAAAGTGCATTCTGGGTAAACTTCTAAGGCTCCATAAATGACTTTGACCTTATTACAAACACGTCTGTTTAAACATTACATGATTTTCCTTTAATGGGGCAAAGTTGGCCTTTATGGTTCAGAGTATGTGCTGTACCATCTTTATGTCTTTAAAGCAGCATGTGATTCCAGGCCGGCTGCAGCCTGCTGATGCTAACAGACTCATTAAGGTCTTATATAAGGTGATCTTTACCTGGAGAAGTGCTGAAGTGTGCATGATGGAAGAGCTGAAAACATCACTACAAAAAGACAAAGTACCAGCTTCACTCTTGTAAACAGCACCACGATATAAAACTCTCGGTCTGCTGCACGTTCAGCTCCTTTGGGTTTAATTTGCGAATCTCTTTCTTTACCACATAAACAAAAACACTCACTTTCAGCACTTCTGATGAGAGGTTCGTTGTCCTCGCTCTCATCAGAGGAGTTGATGGAGTAGCCATCGGGTGGCGGCATGGCAGGCGGCTGGATCCAGGAAATATTCG
Source organism: Pterophyllum scalare (assembly GCA_024447675.2). Classification (NCBI taxonomy): domain Eukaryota; kingdom Metazoa; phylum Chordata; class Actinopteri; order Cichliformes; family Cichlidae; genus Pterophyllum; species Pterophyllum scalare. The sequence continues at coordinate 40,145 of JAMQGT020008495.1, forward strand.
GCCTGCCTCAGTGAGCCATGATGTCCAGGAGGTCTGCAGAGGTAGAATCGACTTATTAAAACCACAGCAAAGAGGATGTGGGGCAAACACATGACACACACACACACACACACACACTGGCACTCCCTGCTCCATAAAATACCTCCAGACATCTGAACTCACAGAGTCAGTGATGCTGGAAGTGGGTCTGACGGAGACGGTGAAGCTGGGAAAGCGTCACATAAGCGCTGCAGGTCGTTATTTCAGGCGGTCACAATTTTAGGCTTTGCAGGAACTGAGAACCCACAACCTCAGCCTGACACACATCTGCTTTCACGGGCACAAACATGGTTTTGAGAAGGTTTCATGCGACCAAAGATCAGATTCCTAATTGATTTTAATTATATTTTATATTCTTTCAGAATTGTTCCTGATTTTATCTGATGTGCTCTCACAGTCCTTGCAGAATAATGTAAATGTTTTTTTTATTTCTTTATACTTTTATTTAATTTCTTTACAGTTTTCTTTCTAATTTAATAATAATTGTTTTATTATCAGCCCGTTCGTCATCAGTGAAACACTTTGAGCTGCACTAACCCGATGGAGCTGCTTTACAAATAAAGTCTGACCTATTTGATTGAGTCGTGGTGAACAAAGCCGGTGTCTGTCTGACAATTAACACAACGCCTATCAGCCAAAACATTAGAAACACCAACAACTAATTAAAGTGCTCGATGGACAGTTTTTAATGCAGTTATGTTTCGCTTGGATTCATGCCGAGGCTTGATAACACCTGAACGTCGTTCCCGACACGTACAGATGATCCCTGGATATCAAATATGTTTCCCGGTGTATATATTTCAGTCTGTCAGAAATTAATTAGCAAGAAGTGAAAAAACAAACAAGAAAAACATGGATTAAATAAACTGTTTTCAGGCAGAGAGCTAGATAAGGGAGTGAATGGACAATCACAGCACGACAGGGCTGCAGATATCAAATCATATCAGTCTGTGAACACAGACGAGCTCTAATCCAACAACAAGACCGCGAAGCGTCTGTGGAGAGGAGCAGTCTGAGACTCGGTGTCGGGCAGTTAAAACTATTTGCTGCAGTGTGTTGGTGATGACGAGAAGATGACGAGAGGGGGACGTTAGTTCCCGTTTAGTTCCTGCATTTGGATCCTGTGGCTTACGGGAAGTTTAAAAAAGGACGTCCGCTCTTCGACGTAATTCAAGCTTTCAGCGCTGACGATTAACAGGAAAAATATCTGTAAATCAATCTCTGTCAGTCGCTCTGAAAGGTTTAAAGAATAATGAAACAGAGGAACGGCTGAAGCATTTTCTTTCTTCTGCCTGGCACACTCATGTGGTCTGTATTATAAACTCTATGAGTGAAAATGGTTTTCCTCAGAAACAATTACTGCTACTCGCCCAACTTCCCCTTTGTGTGGAACAATGTTTTAATGCCTTTTGGTTTAGACTGCTGGTGAAAGGCGAAAGTCCGGCAGGCTGCGGTTACGAGTTCATCGTCTCTGCGTCTCAGAAGCTTCAAGCTCATTTATTTTGTCCCAGAAACTGTGACTGGCGCTCAGCAGAAGCAGCCCGCTAACAGCGTTACAGACGCGGGAGACCGAACTGAGCGCGAAGGTTCGAAAACATTCAAGTGTGTCAGAGATTAATTCGAGCCGTCGGGTTTTTGCTGCATTGAGAACAAGATAACACAGATCAGGCAGCTCTTATACTTCTACCGCTTAAGGAAAAAGGGGGAAACCAAGAGTCATTTATAATAAATATGATCATTAGTTGCAGCTTTAATGTCTTTAATAACGTTTCTTGGCGGTGCTACCTAAACAGTAGGTTGACTTAAAGTACTAAATGTGGTTTTATTTGAAGGCCTTAGAGTGGACGCGTCATTAAAAGGAAACATTTATTTATTTATGCTGGTGCTGTTTTATAAATTTGACCATTTTGTGCATTTATTTTTTCATTGTTCAATAAGTTTGGGATCAACTGAGATCAGTTTTATGACACAGAGAGATCGGGACGTGCAGCGGGCGCTCTGCTGTAGCTCACCAACACTCTCAGTCACTGGGAACAACCCTTTAAAGCTCAGCTGCAGCCTGACGGACGCCGCTCAGATCATTCTGAGCTCTCCGGTCAGTTTCAGCAGCGGGTGTGGACACCTCCTACAGTTTAAAGCTTTGGGTGTTTGGTTGGTTTTTTTTAACTTCTTGTTGTGCAGCGTTTTGGTTCTGGTGTTGTGGTCATTTGACTTTGAGCATCCTGTTCCTGTTTTTCATGGATGCTCTGGTGAATTTTAGTTTTTGGATATTATTTTGATTCCAGCCTCCTTCAGTGTTTCCACTGTCTCTGTGTTTAGTGTGAGTCTGCTCGTCTCAGTGTCTTCACCTGTGTATCGTTTCCCTCTTGATTCTTATCATCATGTGTATGCAGACCTGCTCCTGGTGTGATTTCCACCTGCTCCTGAGTTTCCTCGGGCACCTCTCAGGTATTCTTAGGTTAACCTTTCCTCTCCCTTTTAAACTTAAGTGTTGAACATTGACCTGCATTTGTTTCCTCTACACCACACACCCTGACATTTTTATTTAATAATAATAATTTATGAATGTAAACAGTCACTAAAATAGCTTCAGAGGGTTTACTTAACAGGTTTTTCCTCTTTGATTCACTTTATATTTGTGGCATGAGCCTGCATGAGAAGTATGCAAACTAGAAAAGTGTGTGTGGGGAAAAAACCTGAGACTCTCATCGAATAATGATCCACAGAGCCTGAACTTTATTTGTAGTCTCACTTCTTTGTTGTAAAGCACGACAAACTTCCCAGAGCAAAAAAAAAAATCCCCTGAAACGTATCCCGATCAGGCCGAGCATACCTGAGACTATCCACAGATTAATGTGACGTGTACTCAGGTAATTTAAACAGATTATTTTCAGGTATTCTCAGACGTCTCGCACAGTGTGCATCCTGTTAATCCATTTAACAGCCCTGGATGAATAACGTACATTATTTGCCTTTACCATGTGATTCATGCCTGCGAGTGTGTGTCTGTGCAAATATGGGTATGAGAGTCTATCAGGAGATCCTCAGAGCACATTTCACCTCTTCAGCACCAGTTAATGTATTATTACACTGCTGCTTAGTTTGGAGGGAACTGGGGCTGAAAAGGAGGATAAGCAGATCCCAAATTTTCATATATATAACTTCATATAGATTAACACGTTTAAGGTCTGGCTGTGGTCCTCTTTTCCCAGCTTCTCCTCCAGAACTGGAAGTTAAAGTTTATTTTCAGATTTAGATAGATCTGTATACACCGGCGTATCTACTGTCTCTAGAGACAGTAGATACGCCGGTGTATACAGATTTTAGAATGTGGGCCAAGGAAGAAAAATGTTAAAAATAAAGATTGTGAGGAGGAGAGTGGGTGCCTTCCTTTTCAAAAAAAAAAAAAAAAAAAAGCAATGTAAGACTGATCACCACCTCCGGCAGAGATAAAACCTCTTACGACATTTGTAGAAACTATTAGAGATCATGTAAAGAGCTCACCACAATTTACCCGAACGCCGACGAGTCATCGTGTCAGACTACCAGCATAATACCCACTAAATTATCTTCATAAGGAGCCACTCTTCTTCCTCCAGCACATCAACTCATCCTTGCCTCACTAAGAGACACCACGGTGTTGTCTACTGTGCCTAAATAACGTAACTCTAACAATATTAATATTTAGAGTTAATCTACACACGTTTCCAAATAAAGCTATTACATACTCTAGCTTGTTTGTCTACTACTCGGCTACAACTAATGTGTCACTCATTAACTGGATATCGGTTAAAAACTGCTTACCTTGTGAAGGATTTAAAACTACAGATTCTTCATTAGCTTCTGCTGGAGGTAAAAACCACATGAAGCTTAAAACAAACTGTCTCACGTTGATGCCGGTGAGACAAATAACAAATGTTTTTACTGCTCATGTTTTTCCAGCCCGGTCAGCTGAGCTTCGGGGCGGCGCCGATCTGAAAACATGATGGATAAGCCACGCCCATTGTTAGACAATCCAATGAAAGCAGTGCGCATGTTTCACAAATCAGGCGCTGACGTTGTGACGTTGCTGCGCATGAGTAAGGACCGGCGCCTCCTGCCATGTTGCCAGATAGAGGAGGCGGCAGTGAGGGCAAATTATGTAAATGCAACAGCCAATCGCACGAGCAGACGTTTTTACTTTAGTTTGGCCTTTTCTTCCTCAGGGTAGTGGTGTGCAATAGTGCAAGATTTGGTATCGATTGATACCAAGTAAATACAGGGCCAGTATCGTCGATACTGATACCGATACTTTTTAATAATTATGAAGAATTTTCATGAAGTTTAAGTGTTTTGTGATTTTTTTCTTTGCTTTGGATCATTAATTAGTTAAAAGCCAGAATAGAATTGGGCAAAGTTTATAGGTAAATAGAAAAAACTTTATCAAAATAAAAGTTAAAAAAAATAAAGTGTACAAAATGATCATTCAATAACAAATTTAAACTTTTTTCAGGTAGAGTGTTTAGAAAGTATAATACAAAAATGTAATAAAAATTATCCCTTCATTCAATAATTTTCTGGATTTTTTTCTTAACTAAACAAGCTGTACAAAATTATCACTCCACAACATTATAAAACATTTACGCTTCCGTCCTCGCCCCATACTTCCGGCCTTCAATTTAATGTAAAAAAATCTAAGACAATAACTCCTCTTAATTGGAGGGGAAAGCGAAATATTAAAAAAGTAACTTAAAGGGCCAAATTGTCTAATAATTTTTACATCAAATCGTGGTCCGGAAGTAGGGGGCGGGGCCGGAAGTGGCGTGCGGCAGGGAGTGCTGACAAATTCCTTTTTTGCCCCAAGTAAAATGTGTTACATGTCACGTGACAGTATAATGTCAAAACACTGCAGGGAGGGGAGGAGCAAAGTGTGCCTGCTC
>JAMQGT020008496.1:0-27534 GCA_024447675.2 Pterophyllum scalare
GCAGCACAAAAGAGCCGTCGAATCTACTGAATGTCAGGCATTGTGTTCGGGGTTTTCCTTTAATTTGTCAAAAGTACGTAAATTAACCGCTACTCAAAGTCCATATAACGGAACAGAGTCGACGTAAAAGTGCCAGGAAAAGGTGCAGGAAAACCACAGCTGACTTCTTGCTCAGAATTACAGGCTTGTGGTAAGAGGAAGTGATGACGCGGGACAGCCCCTTGTGAGGAAATGAAGAAAGAAAGGGGAGACAGATAAAGAGCTTCAGACAATAAATCTATGTAAGTCCTGAATGAGGAGAGGACATTACAGCCATTGACACAATGATATAAGTATCTGTTTTCATTTAGAATACTTCACTTTCTGATGGCTCAGTGATTAGTGAAGAGGGGTAGATGAAGGGGGTTGGAGAGGAGAGGAGAGGACAGAGGACAGAGGAGAGGAGAGGAGAGGAGAGGAGAGGAGAGGAGAGGAGAGGAGAGGAGAGGAGAGGAGAGGAGAGGAGAGGAGAGGAGAAGAGAGGAGAGGAGAGGAGAGGAGAGGAGAGGAGAGGAGAGGAGAGGAGAGGAGAGGAGAGGAGAGGAGAGGAGAGGAGAGGAGAGGAGTCTGCCAGTGAACAGCTGCCCCTGTAATTTATATTGATGAGGGGACTGGCATGGCGGGGAGCTTCCAGCAGTTTGATCACTCAGGCAGAGTGGGGAGTTAGTCAGAGACACAGCCCATCCCTGTGGTCCGGGTTGGACCGAGAAGACCTCCTAAACACACACACAGAAACTAACATACTTGCACACATATGCACATAAAAGCAAGACTGCCAAGCTCACATTACGAGTGGCAGTGTGGACTGGCGTACTGGGGAAGCCAATGTTTTCACTCCGAGAACAGAAATAGAGCTACAGCTTGGCTATAACCATGTAGGGCAGAGCCATCTCCCTCATTATTACTCCACCAGCCATATAATCACCAGCCTTCTCAGACCGTCCGTCCACATTCTCAGTGACCATTATCTGGCCCTTGAACTTCTTCTTGTGCGCATAGCTCTGGCGAGGCGCTACAGCCGCTTCCTGTCTGTAAGGCACAGCAATCAACTACTTGTTAAGGGGCTTTACTTTGATTTCCGCACATGGATAAGATTTTAATATTTCTCACTGAAATGAGATAGCGTAGTCCAGTCTCTGCCCAGGGCTTTGAACCCAAGACTCCTAAATCATGCTCTTTGATTTGATCCCCCTTCCAGTGTAGAGGTGCTTAGCGCCGCACTAATTAAGATAGTGGGGTGGTGGATGGCGGGTCAAAGCATTTCTGTTCTACCTTGAAGATATCCTGACACAAACACGAACACTGGCACACATGCATCAAAAAAAAATAAATAAATAAATACCATAGCCCCTCCAGACAAGCAAATAGCTTAACACACAACCATGCTGCTGTTTTGACTGGGCTGTTTGAGTAAGGTAGAGCTGTCTAGCCCCGAAGATCATATCCTTTGCCCTGCTGTCTGATGTAAGAAAGAGCCGTGGTGTTTAACAGGGGGAGATGCAGCCTCTCACAATCTGAAACACTCCGACCGCTCTTACAGAAAAGCCCCCTGGCCTTCCCTCTCCACAAGTTTCATCAGAGTGATCAGAGAGAAAGGATAGCCTTCAGGGCTAGTTTCTTCCATTCACACAGTGGGGTATAAACACACATATGGACGTACACGCATGCACAGACACACTGCAGAACACCACACAAAAGCGTTTTTACATGCTTTTTCGATTGCACTTCACATGTGTCAAAATACAGTACAAATCTCTTGGAAATCATTGATTTCTACAGGTTTGACTGCTCATCAATTCTTCATAAGCACACTGAAATTGAAAAGGCAGCAGTGGTAAGAAAAGGCTGCGCACTATTGTTGTACTGCACAAAGGAGCCTTGCATCTCATATGTGATACATGTGTCATACAGTATCTGTGTTCTTTCACTTTTAGTGATATGATCACATACTTGAAGAACACAAACTCTGGTAGTTAATGCAGCCTCAGAGGTTACAAACCACCACACAACACCACATCCGTGTTTTTCAGCTGCAAGGCCTTGCAGAAAACAAAGAGGTGTTTCACCACACTGTCTGCTTCAAATGTGCATGATTACCAAGCAGTCATAAAGACTGCACAGCACTTTAATTTCCTCTCTGGGGTTATCATCATATTCTCTCCAGTATGGAGACGGAGATATACAAAACAGTGAAAGTGGATGAACAGAAATCTAATTGAAGGCCTTGATTTATTACAGTAGTAGTCAGACAATAGCATGTTTATAGGCAATGATGAAAAAGAGTCAACATAGATACAAACATAATGATCTCATCATCTCTACTATATGTAAAGCAAGGAGGATTCCCCCCCCCTTTTTCACATTAAGTACGGGATTCGCCTTTGAATTAAATATCGCTTTTTACTGTCTTAAAAATGTAGTAGAATAAAAACCACATTAATAAAAAGAGTTTGTACTTACAAGTATGTGTCTTCTTTGTTACTGAGATACCTGTGAAGAGAAAATAAATAAACATGAGAAAATATATTTAAAAAACAAAACAAATACAAACAAACCCTTATTCACATGGGGCTCTTATTATTAACATATAATGTGATGATAGCAGTGAAGAAGGAAACCCTGTGTGACTGACCAAGGTCATTTAGGTTTCCCTGGGTAATTATGTGTGCAGGCTGTTGTTTAACTTAGGGCCATTCCATATCAACATCTATGACAAGGTGGCTGAAACTCTATTTTCTTTAGGCAGTGAATAAAATTTCAAACTACAGAAAAAAAAAAATTGGAATGCTAATGCGTTGAATCGCCTCTCTGATTGGGTCCGAGTGCATGACTAAGCCATTGGCCCTGAGGGAGATGAAGGCATTTTGACCTTAATGTTAGCTAATCCTTTATTTAAATGGTTTCAATACAAAGGGGATTTTTGAAGTTATTTTGTAAACAAATTGTAAACCCTGTCTGACCTGATCAGAAGGCAAGAGATGGCTCACAAAAACTCCCTTCATAATGTGTGACAGAATCTCCATTTTAAAAATGGGAACACGATCAAAGAGAGAAACGATTGGACACACTATAGAACAGATATAAGCTGTGGCAATGTGGGCACAGACTGCTTTTAACAACTGGCCGGTCTAACCGGGTTGAGTCAGACCTCAGATGCACTGCAGTTGCTTATATTGGCCATCTTCACTCCTTCAGGTGTCAGCTCCTTGAATGAGCCACTTCCGTTTTTTTGCTTTGGCTCTGGCTGCTTCTCCTGTCTGCAACATTGGTCTAATGCCCCAGGAGCCTGACGCGGACAAGCACACAGCCAGCCGAGGTCCCCTGCGGCCCCTTGGATGCTCATGCTTTGCAGGACGAGAGCACACTAATAGATCCCACTTGTCATGCGGAAGCAATGGCTAATTTTTCTACAGCTTGCATTTGAAACTCGGGGACAGCAAGTTGACATGATTCAATAACTCTCTGTGAAAAAGGCGTCTGGCCAGAGATAACAATGTTTCAGACACGTTTGAGGGGAAACGAGTCAAAGTGCAACGAGGGGAAAACAAATAAGCCCTTCAGTCTCCTATAGACATACACAGAGAAACACATAACTGATATCAACTCCACTGAGCGGGAAGAGGGAAAGCGGTCACCTAGGGGCCAGCCTGTGATGGAGCTAGCATTGTTCCACTGCTCAGGGCCAAAAGCTTCTGTTCTCTCTAACTGTGACATTACGCAAGGAGAAAATAAACAGCACTCGAGTCTTAATTTTACATTTCAATCAAATGACATGGAAGCCAGCAAGACCTGATGGTTCATTAAAGACCAGCAGTGTCAAGGTGCTGCAGCTCAAGGCAGCTGTAAAAGATTGTATGAAGCAGTTAACTGACTTTCTGCATTGATGGTTAAGACAGCCTCCTAACCCACGTAAGGAACACAGTGGGTGTGCTTCGCAGAAACCGAAAGGGCAAATAGGCAACTTTGTTCCTGGCTTTCTGTCAGAGCATAAACTACTGCAGACGCATAAAACAGACATCCTTAGAAAACAGCTTTCAAGAGGAGCGAGGCCAATGAGACACTATATTTCCTACAAATGTATAAAACATACAGAATATGCAAAAAGTTACAAAAAAAATGTAAAACAATTGTCCCTAGCTTGCATCTTCTGAAGTGCTAGCAAAACTGGCTGGAGAACTTAAAGGTGTAAACAACCCTTTGCTTTGTGAAATGTTCGTGACAGAGGAAGTGAAAGAAAAGCAAGCTTGTGCGAGGGTGTGTATACAGTAGATGTGGAGGCTTTCGCCCAACTTTAGCCACATAGACCACACTGATAATGTTCACTGGATGCTCTGCTGTCACTTACTTTTCCACTATCAAAGTCAAGAAGACACAGTTCATGTGAGGACATATGATTCTAAACCTTAAGTTTGCAGCTCTGCATGACATAAGACTGATGATTTTTTCATCAGTTCATTTCCTAACTGATATACTGAAGCCACCATGACCTCAGTACAGAGCAATTCTCATTCCTGCCTACTGCAGTGAACATATCAAAACCAACTGCTTCATTAAGTCAAGTCCATGCAAGAGGGGAATTTGCCATAAAAGTTTTTTTTGGTGGGTATATTCAGGATTAAAGCATTTGTTTAGTTTTTCACTGTGATTTTGGGTGCATTCCCACTCATGTTTCAAAAACTGTATTATATAAATCATTGGTTGCCATTGGTTGCGTGTCCCTATTATGGAGTTTCACTGATAAGAGCTGATAATATGCAGTCAGTACAAATGTGTACAACATACTTCCCATGCTTTTGGTGTGTGTTCTCATGGAAGATCTTCAGGGAACACAACAAAAACTCCCTAGTAAAGTTTAAAAAAAAGAAGAAGAAGAAAAGAAAAGAAAAACTCCACAGTTTGCTTACTATCAAGTTTATTGCTAGGTCAATAAGCTAGATGTGCAGAAAAAGATAAAAGCAAAAGACATATTGTGCACATAGATGTAAATGAACTCATAGAAAAACAGAAACTGTAACATGAGCATGTATAATTTGTACTCATGTATGTAATAAGGATCCCAGCTTCTACTGTGCTACTCCCAGCTACTTAATCCAGCACACCTAATGGTAACAAAACTACTTTCACTGTAATGCTTTCCAGGTTGATAATATAAAACTATTACTGTACAGTCAAAGACTCATCCTTCCTGTTACTATGCAGGTTTGAAGAAATAGGAGGGGAGGTTAGCAGGCCCACTTCCTCCTCTATATGTCATTCAAAGCCCTGTGATTGGAGGTGGCAAGGAGAAGGGGCCACAAAGCCAATGAATGAGTCAGGCGGTGAGAAAGAAGGAGTTAGCTCTGGGCACTGACATTGGCAATGCCTGCCAGCTCCTGTCTTCTCCACTGGATGGCAGGTTCAGAGGTCAGTCTGGAGGTGAAACTCTCCTTGGCTGATAAACAGGCTGCTATAAACATACTTACAGCGTGAGGATTTTCTTTATTAAAAATCGATGCATTTATGAGCATTAATGGAAATTTCAGTTAAAAGCCTGTCGCCTGTGTGAACTCGTGGCTGAATTCTAATTTCTAAATTAACATTTGTCACAGTGGAAGGAGGGACAGTCTTCACTGCCTTTGATCAGTCATATTTTCTGCTTTGGTAAACAATTCAGCACATGTTCTCGTGAGACATTGCCTATGCATTGGAGGAAGAGAGGCACTGTGCAAACGACTGGAGGTTAACCTCCACCACATCTATCTGCAGGGGGGCACACATCCTGTAAACATGCCACTTAGACAGGAGGAGAGTGAGTCGGGGGTTTGGCAGCCACAGCGCAGCAGCCGGCTGTGGAGTGTGGTGCCATCGCAGGCGACTCACAGTGACAGCACTGTAATGAAGTCTGAGGCACACGGCAGGCTGTACGTCATAATTTCAGGTTCCTTAAAGCCTGACAGGGAATGATTATCATGGATGGTTATTGTCACCCTGCCTCCCTGGTAGACGAGGCGTGCTCTGGGGTTGTTGCACCATGACATTCAAAGTTACAGTCTCCTTCATATAATGGAGCTGTCCTCTCAGCGCGCTAATGGGAGCGATCCATTTAACCTGTGCCAGAAACACACAGACGAGGAAGTTCCTAATGCGAGGCCTCTCCCGTGGGGACGTCACACTCCCCCCCGGCTGCTCCCTTCCTGCTGCTTGATTCATTGACTGGTGCTCCTCACTTATCCTCATTCACTGTTCAGTCTGGGGAGACAGGGAGGCTCGCTTCCTGCTGCCTGCTCCACATGCCACTGCTGCACGCCCGCCGCACACAAGGACAGTGCCGGTGCTACGGACCAAATTGCAGGCGGAGCCAGTGAGGGTTCAGCGAGGGACTGGCTAGACACCTACTGGAATTTCGGGTCAATACCGTAGGCCTTGGGAATGCTAACAGTACCCATTCTCTACAGTCAATTAGTTAATATGGCCTCCAAGACAGAAAAAAAAGATCATAATGGAAGGTTTGCTTATTGTCTTAATGATGGCATCTGTATGGGACTGTTAATTTTAGGCTACTCCTGAGGTTGCTGGTTAATAATGGTGGGTAAGACGGAACATCTCAAGAATGATAGATGTGGTCACATTCAGCAGTCCATCTCTTGACTGCTGCTACCTGCCCAATTAACAAACTACTACCACATTCCTGAGAGAAAATAATTAGAAATAATTAATGTGTTTCTCTTCTTAGCCCTCACAAAGCTCCAATGAGCAGCTTGAATTGTTTAGGAAATGTGATTTTTGGTGCTGTACTTTTAAGAAATGCAACAGAAGAACAAACTCAGGCTCGAAGGAAATTAGAATATTCAGTAGGCTAGGTGACTCATTTAGGTAGTCAGAAATTCATGAATGCATTAAAAGAAGAAAAACTAACATAGTAGGTTAGACAGTACAAAGCACTGTTAAAAGATGTGATGCAAGGTCGCTCTTAGATTAATGCTCATCTCATCAAAAGTCTTAAATTATGGTTTAGCTGATTCAAGAACCCCAGTGCTCTTCTTTGGCAGTCTTTGTGAAACTTTCATACAGAAAGTCACTTAAACAATCCGCCCTTTTTCTGTGACACACTTAGCCTTATTAGCTATTATACAGCTATAAACTATACATGCAAAAATTTAATGATTAAAAAAGCACAATGATTCTAATCAGCTGCCCCCTAATATACTAAAACACTTAATCCATGGAGAGGCCAACTCTCTGGGGAGGCTCAAAGAAAAATGACTTCTCTGTCTCCAGGCGCTGTTATTTCTGGTCATTTCTAATTGGTTTTAAATAAAAGCAACCACTCTGAGACTCCACAGGTTACTTCATTGCATCACTATGGAATTGTCTGCAAATAGAAGATATACATCCAAATTAGTTTTAGAGGACACCACAACTGTCTTTCAGAAGACGAAAGAAGAAAGGTCAGGAAAAAATAAAAGGATACGTGAAGGTGGTAGATCCCAAAGGAAGAGTGACATTATCGGGATGACCCTGAGATCGTAGAAGCCCTGGTTGACTTGAGGCTTCATGTCACATGCACCTCGACCCCTCCCAGGTTCATGTACAACATCTCCCCCAGAGCAGTTCTGCATTGCTGGGCCTGTGAGTCTCCAGGTGAGTTCTCAGTGCTGTTTGGTGGCTCGTGAATTATACATTGCAGCAGAGGAATTGACGTGGCCCAGGAGGGCCAAAAAACAGCAGGCATGGCTTGGAGGCAGAATGAAGACTCTGATGGAATTTTAATTGTACCGCAGGGAACACTGCGATAAGTGCTATTGTTATTGGTAAGACACTGCTGCACAGGTTAAGACAAAAAAAAAAAAAAATATGACAGGATCCAAAACTGCTCTTAAAACTCTATATGGTAATGTTCCGAAAAGAACAGTACAGTGTTGTACGCAACACTTGTGATTAACAGTTGTGATTAATAGTATTGTAATGATAGAGTCATAAAAATATATATGATTTATATATAATTTAAAAGTGCAGGGCTTAGATCATGGTCTTTTTTTCCCTGATGATTTTTTTTTTTCTTGATTTTGAATTTTCTCATGGACCACCTTCCAGGGCTTTTTACCTCCAGATGCTTTCTGTCGCACACTTGTGTGCCCTCTTTACTGAGTTGTGTTTGGACCTCATATATTTTCTTTATGCATGATGTTAGATGAATGTTTTTTTTCTTCAGATTACACACAACAATGAATATATAGAAACCTACTCGTTACAGAGCGCTGGTACTGTATTTATGTGCAACATGCACAGAGGACCAAGAAATGTGACAAAGCAAAAAAAAGAAAGGTACAGGAAACAAAATAAACAAGAAACTGCTAAATCTGAAATCATGGAGGTATTCTGTTCAGTTAGATTGTTTTGTGATTCAGTACAGTACTGCAGGTGAAAAGCCAAAATGGTTGCGTTTCTGCTGCTCTGATGTTGTTCGTTCTGATCTTAGCTTTAACATACTATTCAGTAATTCTCCTCCGAGTGCGGGCTGGTCCCAGAGGGCCTGATGGATGCAGGAAAGCCCTGGGCAGTGGTCAGAGAGAGGCCAGGAGCACAGACGGGCCTCTGTGTACTCTCTGAGCAGTCGGTTCCCAGCCCCAACAGTAATCTCTCAATGATCCAGCCTCAACCACACATGAAACCCAATAGCCTTTCAGCTCGCACCATAAATAAAGACGAACCACATTCAGCAGACCACCCTGACTTACTTTAGTGTTATGAAGCTACACAGAACAGCATGATAGACCACCACTGGTTGTGTTTACATGCATATATAAAGGCTCTAACTACATAAAGTTTAAAAAGATACTCTACCTTGTCAGAAGGATGCTTATTTCAAATGGTGCTTTTCCACAAAATAACATAATTATCCAATTTTTTTTTCACTTTTATTTACACAATGCATAACAAAAACTCCATAATAACATTATATTGTTTAGGTTAGAATTTGCTCTGCCTGTGTAGAAGAAAACAACCCCACAGACAACACTTGAAAATTTCTGTTCATGTTACAATATATTACCTTATCGCCAAACAGGTGCAAATCTAAAGGGGAGGGGATACAATTATCCACAGCTCCCAGGGCAAACACACTACTTATGCACTTTTTTCTTCTTACAGTAATGGCTTGTAAGAGTAGTACAGTTGGCCAACAGAGATGAACCCCCTTGGGTTAACCTATTCAGAGGAATTTTAAATATTCATGAAAAGTAGCGTACAGCTGTTAAATAAAGATCATCTCAGATCTACAGTTTACTTGAAATTGCTTGTTTTGTTTATCTCTGTCTTCAGTTTCCTCGCAAGGTTGCAGAAGATGATTCACAGTGGTAGACTGCTTTTGCCAGAGGTATATGTCATTTTAACAGATAAAGCCCTGTTCAAGATTTGTTTATTCAACTCCCCCTTTCCAAGCTCGTATTTTATATTATCTCAAGAATAGGATAGAAAGATGGGATTAAAGTTTATATATGCTCTGACGGCTCGTGACAATGTGTTACAAGAGATGCACAGGCCTGTCAATAGACTATACACACAAGGCTCCTTGTATAATCATGGAGGGGAAAGCAGGCTAGAGCTTTGATGGCAAACTAATGTCAGCTAATATCAGCTCTATAAAGGCTGACTCAGAAACATACAGGAAATCTTTCATTACCATCACTCACTCAGTCTCAATTCTCATCCAGTAAAGTAGAGTACTGTACACTTGTCTAATGAACAAGGGTCTACGGGGAAGGATCACTCTATGTGAGTGTGTTGGAAATCAAGGTCCCACAACAGTGGACTCGTGGCGCTGCTGATAAGGACTTGGCTGTAATTGCTCAAAGGGAGGGAACTGCAGTCCCATTAGGTCTGGTCTTAGCACTTGCCAATAAGCCAAACTGCCCCTCTGAAGCCTCCCATGTAATGAAAACTTCCTCTGAGATGAATTACAAGTCTGTCAATCCACTAATTAATATCATGGACTTGTCTTTTTTGCTTCTCTGCAGTAACAAACTGAGTCAGGCAGACAGGAGTGGAGGTATCTGAGGCACTGGAAGACATAAAGGAAGGAAAGGCAGAGGCAAACTAGTGAGTGCACCGCTACTGTAATTCACTGCAAGTCACGGTCGGCACTTAGCGAAGCATCTATTTTTCATGTATTTCATAATTAAAACCTGTGAGTTCTGTAAGCCCGCCATGCTCCATGTAGATCAAAGATAGCGCTATTAGCAGGGAGTTCATCGGCGGTGGCATCATTGAGCCCTAAAAATGACACTGCCATGCAACTAAAACGCATTCTCATTTACATCTCAGGGGAAATTTATTTTCTCAAGGATTATGTTTGCTACATTTCAAAAATACATTTCTAAATCAACATATATTTATATTCCTGCTTTTCTACTGTTGCTCTTCTTCAGTCAACCAATCATATAAGATGGCCGGGACATCTTAACATCATAAAAAGATCTTTTTAAAATCCAAAGTCTGACTGTTTAGTAGACCTAACCAAGTCATTTTGTTACCTAGACCTAACCTAACAAAACAACGAGTAAAAATGAAACAAAATGCAAAATCAATGTGCAAATAAATGAATAATAACACACAACTAAAAGGCTGAAAGTCTTAGGGATGTCGACGCCATCATGACTGCCCTATTTGGGTTTCTAAATTGTGATGTGTGTTGTTGAGGAGAATATAAATTTTCCATGAAACAACAACAAAAGATAAATAAATAAAATGCACAATTTTTTTAAATGAAAGCATCATTTTTAGGAGACAGGGTTTGATTATTAAAGCACAAATATCATGTGGTTACACAGATTCGATAACGGGGCAAGCATGGAGGTGGACTATGGTTAACAGAACAGATCACAGCTTCCTCCTCCCTTTTCAAAGCTTTGCAGACAGGACTAACCCATGCACAGCAGATAAGGTGGTTGATGAAAGACTGAATATATATTTCACACATTGCCTCTTGTGGTGCAGGTGGAGTGTGCTTCAGTTTGTTGCCTTCTCCCTCCCTGCTGCATTCTCTATGTAAATGTAATCGGAGGATAACACGGGATAAAGCTCTGCAGCGCAGAGACATGATGCCTCCCTTCTGCGGGGATAGAGGGATACAAATCTACCTCACATGGCGTAATGAACAGAGTGAGTTGCGTAGTGTTATTTATTTGTCCCATTGACTCCTGGGTAAGTTGCCGCCATAGGGCGCACTTGTCTGGATACTCTAGTTTCCCACTCACACTGTTAACTAGACAGATGATCAAAAAAAAAGTAAATTTTCCTTCAGTTTAAAATAACCTATATCTGTAGTTTCCACAGAGTTTTTCATTAAAGCAAAGCAATATCTGTTTAATTTTAATTGTATCTATTTTAATATTATGGTTAATTTTTTGTCATTATTACTGGTTACAAATGCTTAATCTACAAAGTTTTTACTGCCAAATGCAGTGGAGGAAAAAAAATACTCTACCACAGTTAGTTTGAAATGGTATGAAACACTCACTAAGTACCTCTGACTATAATTGAAATAAAAGAGTAAAAGTTAATCTGCTGTTCACGACTGACACCTTGGCTGCATCCCACCTCAAGAACAATGATCTTATATAGTGATTCAAAATGTACACAATTTCTATTTTCTATTTGCTGCCCATAATATCTTGCTGCTGCAAAGCTTCCTACCGTCAATGGTGTTATTGTTGTGCCACTGCATAACAATGCCAGAGGAAGAACTTGCGGTGAAGTCATATGAAGAGAAACTATAATTAGCCATACTAGCATTTGCACACTCATGGGCATAGCTGTTGAGTTTTTCATTTTTCCTTTCTTACTGAAATCATAACAACTCCCCACTCTACAGCCAAGTTAACAGCAGGGAGCAAGTGGATGATCTTCCTTTAGGCTCATGAGGTCAGTGACAGTTCACAATACAGATGCCCTATGCAAACATCTGAACACTGTTAGCTCATCGAGTGGGATGACGACAAGACAAATGCACCACCACCACTTTGTGTAATGCTGACCACTGTAATACATGTTTATTCATAATTTTTAATGCAGCTGTCAACAATGTGACATGGTCAGCTAAACACACTGTCTGACTATGTTCCATAGTGGACATCTTAAACATATGCACAAACAGTCTGCAGACTCTCAGTGCAAGTCAGGAAAGGTCTGAGGTGGAGGCTGGGGCCACATCTATACTGTGGCCACAGCCATACATTCTCAGCAGTATGAAAGCTTGCAGCCGTGCCCAGCAGTAATAATTAATAGCATACTCTATAAGCATTCCATTAGGTGCAAGCAGCTGTCATAAACATCTTAATTAATTTACAAAGCATGCAACTAGGGAATTATGGCGACGTAAAAATCTGCTTCCCTCTGCCGCTCCATAGCACTGGAACAGATCGGGCTTTTAAATTTTTAAACATGCCTTTCATGTTCTCTAGAGCACTAAAAAGCCTTTGAACAGTCAGCTTGTTAGGAGATGCACCTAGCAGCCCAATACCTACGGGTCGTCTTGCTATTCTTTTCATACAGTGACAAGAGGTTTTGGGCTTCTCTTTGCTGCTCTGGCTTGACTCAAGGAATCTCTCTCTCCCTCATATTTTCTTTTGTCACAGTGACATAACTGCACAGTGTTTTTTTTCCTGTCAAGCACTCCATCTAGGCTCTCTTTGTCTACGTTTTTTCAGTCTGCTTACATTTACACATTTTTTATGGTCAAAAGGGGACAAATATTTACAAGAAAAATAAGAATAAAATAGAAAAAAGTCACAATTACAGATTTTATCTGAAATACAACATGGTGTTTTGTAGCATGGAGGTTAGCACTGTTGCTTCACAGCAAGAAGGTCCTGGGTTCAAATTCACCATCTGGCTGGGGCCTCTGTGTGGAGCATGTTCTCCCTGTGTCTGCGCCGGTTCTCTCCGGGTACTCCGGCTTCCTCCCACAGTCCAAAGACATGCACATAGTGGGGTTAGGTTAATTGGTGATTCTAAATTCCCCATAGGTGAGAATGGATGGCTGTCTGTGTCTCTGTGTTGGTCTTGCAACAGGCTGGCAGACCCCCCCCCCGCCCCCAAAATTAAATAAGCGGGAGAGAATGAATGAATACAACACTTGAACTACAGAGGCATAAACAAACCATGGACCTTACACTGTGCACTTCATATAAAAAAGACATCCTCCTGAGGATAAGGGAGAGAGCAGCAGAAGGATGCTGGCAAAAGAACGAGTATGGCTCTCTTGCTCTCTTACTGTACTGCGTACAATATTGTGCCAAAGCAAGGGTCAGAGTGCTGTGGTAAAAACTCTCCTCCTTACCAAGCTCTCACTCAGAGAGGGCAAGATTAGACTGGCCATTCCATTATAGGAGAAAGGCTTAAGAGCATTTCCACTTTCAGAGCGAGGATATCAGCAGCTTCTGACACTAAGCATGGCTGACCCATCGTTTTGGAGGGAGGTGAGTGGAGGGTATCAGCTGTCTTCCCAGAAATACAGTTGAGTCGGGGCAAAAAAAAAATCCTGACTGCTACAGCCTTGTGAAAAAGAACAATACACACATAAAAACAAAGAAAAGGAAAAAAGAAAAGAAAAGAAAAACAGCCCTCTGAGACACCAGTACATGCTGCTGTTATTAATGTACAGAATATTTGCCATCTACAAATCAATTTAGCCATGCAAAACATTTACCAAGCAAATTTTAATGTGCCCATTACTCCCCGATGATAGCCAGGCATTATACATCCCTTTTTTCGCACTCCCATTCTCAACCTGTCTCTTTTCCCCTCCATCTCTCTCCATTTCAACCCATGCCATATTTGCTTAACCCAGCCAGTGTGACAGCACTCAATGCTAAAGCACTCCCAAGGCAGATGATCAAAGTCAGCAGTCAATTCACATTACAATGCATTGATTTGATGTTTCCTAACCTCACAGGCCTTTCTCTAATGCTGCCAAGGACCTTCAGGATATTTCACAGTGTACCGCCTTTCCCAGCTTTTCTGTGTATCCCCTCTCTCTTTCTGTGTGTTTGTGTACCATATCTGCAAGTGAAAATATGGCTGACTGAGATGCTGCCCCGGTCATGTTTGCATATGATTCAAGTATATTTTGTCTACTTCAAAAATGGGCCCTGACACACTGTAATTCATACAAGGCCAGCCGCTTCAAAACCCACCCTCTTTTTTTAGAATGTAATTATTGCCCCTCATTCACCTCCTGTTTCAAATATTGTTTTAGAGTAAATCACTCCCTTGTTCTCATATACCACACTTCGTTTGTTCCTCATCACTTATTCATTTGCAGTTCTTTACCGAGTTGGCTTCTATGCTTTAGTGCCTGCCATTTCCCTTTGAGGGGATGTTCAGAGCACTTCCATGTTTTATTCAATTATGAAAATCTAATATGGTGGAAAGGTGTGCATGGTGCTCGCTCATAACCATGCATTATTTCACACATATTTATTCTGCCTCTCTGTTTTTGGGTGACAGAGACTTGAGCAAGCAGCCTAAAAAGGCAAATGCAATTTGATTCGTCACTGACCTCTATTTGCTATAGACACAAAAAGAAAACGAGTTACCATATCCACGTATAACAACCAAATACATTGGCTCTATCGTGATTTTGGAGAGGAGACATTTCTTTTGTTTGTTTTGTGTTTTTTTTTTTTGTGCTCAGAAGTTGTCAAAATGCCTAAGCATCATTGCCACGGCACAGTGACACACTGACCTACAACCACAAAGGAGAACTTTGTCTGCCTTGATAAACACACAAACACAGAAAGAGGAAGAGATAGTAGGACCGCACGTGTGAAAAAGAGAAAGGATGAGAGGGAAATAAGAATTATCGATTTATGTACAAGAGGCATTCCTTAAACAGCATTAGTCATCATGGTTGTGTGAAGCAAGCTGGCTCTTTAATTATTCGTCAGAAACCAGACAAAGTCAGCGCCGCGTGAAGAGAGCCTATTGATTTCTGCCTGGCAGATGGGACACACTTATAGCAGTTCACAAACCGTGTGGATGAGCAGAAAGACAGAGATGGTACTTGCCTTCCATTCAATCTACAGAACAACAACAGTGCAACTGTTGTAACTGGCCATTAGGCAATGGAGCAGGCGCAGGAGACCATCAAGTTAAACTTGAGGTAAGAGAACTTGGGGACTGTAAGGGGATTGTGTTCCACAGATAAGTGACACCTGTTGTAGCATATCTCAGTGAGAGGTCCCTCCAGCAGAGAGCAATATGGCATTAGCAAGAAGAATATAGCTGCTGGGCACGGCTGCAAGAATATTAGCAAGAAGAATATATCTAAATAAATAAATACGAGGATGTTTAAAAGGAGGATGATGACAGGTATTTGATGATTTTCATTCACGCTGAGTCTGAAATTTTTTTTTTACTGACTGATTGATTGAATATAAAACAATAATAAGTTATATAAAACAAGAATAAGTGCACGTAAAAAGTTGGATGAGGCCTTAACCTTGTGAACCTTGAAAATTGAACTTTCTAAAATGTGAATCCCTTTGTGATAACATATATTTGAACCCAAACCATGATCTTTTCCTCACCCTGACCAAGGAGTTTCAGTTCCTAAATCTGCCCTATGCTCACGTTTTCCCTTATGTTGTCCTACCAACAGAAAAATCATAAAAGAAATTCAAGCAAAATATTGTAAGAATTAGAATGACCACTTCAAGCTTGTATTGCTCTGCTAACCAGTTAAGTTGCAGCCTCTATCATTGTATGCATCTATTTATATTGAAAATGTTAAATGAATTGAAACAAAAATATTAAGTCTGGTCATATTTATCTCTGATAGAACATAATATGGTGGACATATTTCACACAGAAGATTATAACAGATTTTGTCTGTTAAATACATTATCTCCATTACCTAAATTTCTTTGTTTGTCAATGATCTGAATAGCTGATTGCATCATTTAGCCTAGTATACGTTTTGGGAAGGTACCTTATAGCCATATTTATAGCAGTGTATAAGGGGCTCATCATAGTGTGAAGTTTGGTACCCAGACTTGCTTTTATCAGATTAGCATCTGACTAGCAGGGTCACAACGTCCTCTTCTGTTCCCAAGTGTTTTTGCATGCATATATATATATATATATATATATATATATATATATATACACATACATACAAAGTATTTAACAAACCAAAATATGTCTTAGATTTTTGATTCTTCAAAGTAGGCACCTTTTGCTTTGATTACGGCTTTGCACACTCTTGGCATTCTCTCAGTCAGCTTCATGAGGTAATCACCTGAAATGGTTTTCCAACAGTCTTGAATGAGTTCCCAGAGGTGCTGAGCACTTTTTGGCTGCTTTTCCTTCACTCTGCGGTCCAACTCATCCCAAACCATCTCAACTGGGTTTACATCAGGTGATCGTGGAGGCCAGATCATCTGATACAACACTCCATCACACTCTTTCTTGGTCAAATAACCCTTACACAGGAGGTGTATCTGGGGTCATTGTCCTGTTGAAAAACAAATGATGGTCCCACTAAGCACAAATCAGATGGGATGGCATGTCACAGCAGAATGCTGTGGTCGCCAAGCTGGTTAAGTGTGCCTTGAATTTTGAGTACAACACCAACAGTGTCACCAGCAAAGCATCCCCATACTATCACACTTCCTCCTCCATACTTCATGGTAGGAACTACACATGTAGGAACCATCCGCTAACCTTTCCTCCATCTTAAAAAGATATGACGTTTGGAACCAAAAATCTCAAATTTGGACTCATCAGACCAATTGACAGAGTTCCACTGGTCTAATGTCCATTCCTTGTGTTCCTTGGCCCAAACCATTCTCTTCCTCTTATTTTCCTACCTTAGAAGTGGCTTCTTTGCAGCAATTCGACCATAAAGTCCAGATTCATGCAGTCTTCTCTGAACAGTTGATGCTGAGATGTGTCTGCAACTTTAGGTGGGCTCTTATCTGGGGTGCTGTTAACTTGTGGCTTCTGAGGCTGGTAACTCTGATAAACTTATCCTGAGCAACAGAGGTAACTCTTGGTCTTCCTTTCCTGGGGCGGTCCTGATGAGAGCCAGTTTCATCAAAATGTTTGATGGTCTTTGAGACTGCACTTCAGGATACCTTCAAAGTTCTTGAAATTATTCAGATTGACTGACCTTCATTTCTTAAAGTAATGATGGACTGTCATTTTTCTTTACTTAGTTGAGTAGTTCTTGCCATAATATGGATTAGAACATTACTCAAATAGGGCTATTCACTGCACACTAACTACCTCTTCACAACACAACTGATGATCTCAAACACATTAAGAGGGCAAGAAATTCAAGAAATTAACTCTTGAAAAAGCACAGCTGTTAAGTGAAAGCCATTCCAGGTGACTATCTCATAAAGCTAACTGCCAAGAAAATGCCAAGATGTGCAAATAAATATAATAATTGCTCAGTAAACAATGACTTATTGTTTAATTACTGCAGGTTAGTCTGAAATTCTGTTTGACTTAGACCTTGTGCAGGTATATGTGCATAGATAATACAGAAATAAGAAAATACAGGAACAGATATTTAATACTATGGGTAAGTTACTTGATGTAGCAATCAGTAGTATTATATTAAAATAGTGAAACTGAATATAACACCATTCAGGACAAATGCAGAATATAAATAAAAAGCTTTAGAACAGAAGTCCCTCTGTCTGTCTAGCATGCATTTTTGAAGCTGACTGTACATCTTCTGTGAGGTCTGTGTTTTAAAGTGCGACCCTATTGTTATTTTATGAGAAGGGCTGAGCACAGAGCCAGAGCCTCATCTGAGCTGTGGAGGAAGAATTCCCCTGCATGGCTACACAATACACAGACAGCACATTTAGAGATGTCAGCTCCTAACTAGAGAACAGTCAGTGAGGTAAACCCTCTAACCCCATGTCTTCACCGTGTCTAGCTCGGCTGTTCTAGAAACCCCAGTTAAAAATGCATTTGGTGTAGCTGATGGAGCAGGCAGACCATGATACTTAAGCATGCCATGCGGGCTAGTGGCCTCACATGTGTTGTTCACAACCGTGGTTAGTGAAATGCCACTACTGTATGCCTCATCACCGCTGCTTTCCCTGCACTTACATAATTTACACAAGTAAAGGGAGGGCAGGACTGGAAAGAGATGGGGGGTGGGGGGTGGGGGCTGAGCTACAGGGAGCTCACGTCCAATTGCGCTTGGCCATGTGGAGAGACAAATACGGCAATATGAGGGGAGCTCATGCCACAGCGGGATTTGATGACTACATGCTGAGACACCCCTACGACATGCTGATAGACAGTACAAGACCCCACCCCTCCTTTGCATTTACAAAGCCAAGCAGAATATATAGTAGATGCTACGGGAACAAGGCAGAGAGTCTGAGCACATTAGAGGTGCACTGATCCAAGACCATGGCATGGTTATTTATTAATCAGCTGAGCTTAGCTAACTGCCTGCTTAGATGAACAGCACGGGGTTGTGATACACTGCAGTAAGACAGGGAAACTGTTGGCATAATGCAGCTTAAAATACATGATGCATTATCTTGAGATAAAGCTATATGCCATGGAAATTTGCATCTTCATGTATTTTTTTATTTTCATGTAAAATCTTCTATTAATGCTCAAGGAGAATGTGAAACGAATACAATAACACATAGTGAACAAACAATCTGAAGCTTAGCACTGTAAATCCATTTGTGCTTATTTGGCTGCAAACAAAACATTACAATGTGATCCAAAGTAAATACTGTCACAGAGTGTACAGCAAACAAAGAATGTTTGCCCATTTGCACATTATTCATCTCCTAGGGTGAAGTCAGTGATGAGTAACAGCATGGCGATGTTGTCAGTAAATACACTCTAACATACACAAAATCACCCCTTTCATGTTGTACTTTTGGAGTTCACTGGCACCACAACACTGTGCGCTGACAATGTTTTTTTGCCAATTTCAACACCTCACAGTCGGGGTGTCAGCACATTGAAATGGTGCTGAGAAACATAACTCTTTTAACTCGGAAGAAACATCTCTTGGAGGTAAAAAAGAAAAGAAAAACAGAATGGGATGCAATTCTCCTGAGTTTATCCCCCTCATGTCTCTTCCACTGTTTTTTTGGCAGGCCGAGTAATACACAGGGAAGCACCGGCACACAACACTCTCTACCTCAACACAAAGGGAAACATCTCAGCCTGGAGTTGGGCTTCAGAGACTAATGTGAGGCTTCCACTTCACTACAGGGAAAATGAATGTTAGGATACTCCATTGGATTATACTGTTGATGCAAGCTTTACAGACTGAGGTGGATTTGCTAAGTTCTTCATCACTTCAGGAGCCTTTTACAGAGGTGCCACGAGGCTTCTGAAAACATCTGGGGCGCAGGCAGCGAACGGGAGAGCCAGACTGTGGCCATTACAGGACACTTCCTTTCATCATTTCTGAGACTACCTTGCACATGCACTCATTTTCCCAGACTACTGCAACGCTGAGCTGAGAAAGCCAAAGACTCTTGGACAGTTCATTTAGGATAATGGAGTGATGAGAAATGGGGACTCTCTCGTGTATGTGTGCGCGTTAGTGTGTGCGCGCCAAATCATTTCTGGTAAATACATCTTTTCAAAACTGTCCCCTCTGCATTTCAAGCAAGACACAAAACGTATCAGCAAAGACAAGAATGATTATTTTCATAACCTGCTGAAACATAAAAAGGCAATCTAAAGTGCAGACATATAATTATTTTATGAATTCAAACGAACAACACAAAAAGGATATTTCAAAGAAATTTCCACATAAAAAAGATGGAACAGAAATTATCTTGGGGCTTTTTCTCCCCCCCCTTTCTTCAGACTTCAGAAAAGAGAAATTTATTTCTGCCTTCATCTCTAAATTGGATGCAATTTATTGCCTCTCCAAAGCCTCATTTTTCACTGGCTTGCAGGATCCATGGGCCATGGCAGGCAATGCGTATCTGCCCGCCTCCCCTGGCCTCGGGTGCTAATATGTGGAAACTGGCCTGGGGATATGGAGTCCAACCAATGGAAGAGGAGGCAGAGGGACAGAGGAGAGAATCAATCCCTAATCGCTGAGGAGTAGGCAGTAGGAGGGGTGAAGAGGAAGTGGAAAAAAAAAATCTGAGAGAAAAGACAGAAAGCAGTGTGTTTACCAGCAGACATTTGGGTGCTGTCAGCTGACTGCAAGAGCTCTGGGATATCAGAGAAAGAAAACTGAGTTATATAACCAGGCTGTTAAAGCAGGGAGAGAGGGTGTGAGAGACAGGCAGACAGAGACAGAGAACAAGACAGGGACCAGGAAAAAACATTGCCATTTAAAGTGACAGGGACAACATTATCAAAGCAAAAACAAACATGGCACACACTGCTGCCTGCACCAATGCCAGGCAGAGGCAGGTGAGTGTCCAACAAGCAGGGATCTCTGGTGAGTAAAAATGCAACCACCACACAGATGGGAACACAGGTCAGAGGTTATCACATTCATCATGCATGCATTATCCTGGCACAGGGTCTTGTGTAAGCAGTGGTTGCATGCCCCTAGAGCACATCGTCGCCTGAGTGCCTCTGCATTCAGTTTTTGTAAGTTTTTTGGGATTCATCCAGCTCCACAGAAAGGAATTTCAGATTGTTCAACCAACATCACAAGCCAATACCCACTAAGGCCACTAATAGCCTCAAAAAATCCTTTCAACACCAACCATTAACTAACATTAGCTTCACACTCCATTTCCATTTACCTGGCTTACTCACTTGCACAGGATAGAAAATAAGGGCTTAATTTGAGGAATCAGTTTTGTTCGACACCACACATGCTGTGCACCCACACACAGACATTAAGTACAGTTAGCTCAAGGTGCATTCTGTCCTGTGACCTTGCTGTTACACTTCTGCAGAGCAATGAATAACTATCACATTTCTTTGGCTGACAGCTGACACCAAGAGACTCAGGTGATATACGAGACATGACAAGTGATTCTAATTAAATGTAGAGCTTGTGGATGTAAAGTGGCAGGAAGGGAACAAATCCTGTCCAGGCAGCAAGCGGCAAAGCGGCATGCCTTGCTCCAAACGAGATGAGCCGGGCTGTCAGGGCTGCCTCAGCTGTCCTGTAAACCGGGGCCCAGCTCCCCAGGGGGACTGACAGGTTTCAGCTGGAGGGGAGAAGGCACACCGCAAGCCTCCTGCCCTTCCACAACAACAAACACATGACACACAAACAGGCAGTTCTGATGCAAAGCAAAAGCCACGTGGACCATGTGCATCTGTCACATAACTACGTACTAACAAGGTACAAAGCATGGTTGTCTGTACCCTAAGCCCAGATGAAGTCTACATGAATGCATCAGCTCCGGTGTGATTCCGTGACTCAATAGAAAAACAGGCTACAATCAAAAAGAATCAATAGATACAGGAAGCAAGACACCTCTGTTGATGCTGCATCCCACTTGTATTTTCACCATGACTGTATTCATCCAACTCAGGTTGAGAACAAAGAACTAGACATGGTGAGAGCTTTTTTTTTTTTTTTTCTCTGTTTCCACAGACAGTAGAGGACCCAATGGTACTCATAAGCAAACACAAGTGTCACTAAGTGACACAGGACTGCACTTTACAGAGGACACTCACAGGGTCTTCAGCTTCCCAATCAGACCCCTGGAGACAAGCCTCCCCAAATCAGTTTTAACCTTCGACCCATCTGGAACAACTTGGGATCCCAGGAGTCATGGGCAGCCAGCTAAAAGACAAATATACATTGCGCTCTTTTCACCTGACAGGATCAGTCATCTTGGTTGGCATCTGTCCTCTCCAGAAAATGGAGGAAATACAGTCTATCACGTGGCTTTGTATTCTTTGATCATTCAAAGTCATGGCAACAGGCTCTCTGCTCTCTCCAGCAGTTAGGGCCTGAATTGAAAGATCTGGTTTACAACTTAATGATTTTTCCTTTTATGGCTGTATATTATATAATGGCCCCACAACCCAGTACTGGATACAGTAAATGGGAGAAAATTAACAGATGCCCAGTACTTTAAAATGTGATGTAAAAGAACCTAACCAAACATCTGTTTGAGACCAGGTCATGTCCCACTGAAAATATCTAATTCAGACACAACTGTCCACCTCTTTCAACAAATGCAGCTAAGCATTCGTTAAAAGTAAAGAACCACAAGCTAATAACTTTGCATATTTTACCAAAGACAACAAAAGAATGAAACGCAATCCCAAATAATGTTTCCACAGAATTGCATCCCATTCTACTTTTGTTGCTCCTTTCAGCTGCATCAGCTACTCTTTTCGGATGCATACTGCTGAGCCCCAGTCCATTTACTTACTTTCACCCTCAGCAACCAGATTCTTCACTTTGCCCCGCCCCCTGTCCAGCCCACAGTCCCTCTATTTTGGGTGTCTTACAAAGCTGCTGATGTGATTAGAGAGGATGATGATTACAGTTACATAACAGAATCAAATTAATTTGTGGACTGAACACAGCAGCAGCAGTAGGAAATCACTCAAGTTCTCAAGTCTCCCTTTCTCCTGCTTCCTCCTATGTTTCCTATCTTCATTCACCCTTCCCTTTCATGCAGCCGCTGCCCCCTCCTAGAACACACAGACACACCCCACTCTCCTCCCTGCCCCTCCCTCTAGTCAATTAAAGTCACATCCAGGGATTAAAAAGAAGTAGGTCAGTGGAGCATTGCTGGAGGAAAAATGCAACAAACCACGTCAGAAGTCACTATGTCGACCTTGTGAAACACAGAGCGAACTAGCGGCGGCTTGTGATCTCATCGTGCCTCGGCCAACACTGGGGCTCCCTACAGAACCCAGATCAAATCAAATCCCACAGACCAAGCTTTGCCCTCACCTTGATTTCTCTGCAGCTCACAGGAAAACCACCTGGAGGGCAGCCTGGGGAGGCAGGCTTTGGTGGCGAACACTTGATACCCTCTGCAGAATGCTTTGTCTCTAGTCCCCTGGACAGATCCTCTTCAATTGCAGGATTATAGCAGTGCTATGGGCAATGAGAGCCCCATAGCTCCACTGCAAGAAGACAATGCCAATAGCCACCATGCTAGACAAAAACAGTACTTAACCATGGTGAAGCACTTATGTCCCTTTCATACAGGGACAGTGATGCAGGTCTACATAACACACATTCTGACTGCCTTTGAATAATTCATATTGTGGTGCAAGGCTGCATATTAATTGTATTGCTTTCCTGTTTACGGTCTGATCTGCAACACAGTTCCAAGTGCATTAAATTAACCATATACAGTAAATGGCAAATAAAGATTGAGGTCCATAATGTATTTTTACTCCTGGCAATCACTGTTCACCATTTATTTTCATCCAGTATGAAAGTTAATAATCAGACTTGTTCATGAAATTAGTCACCGTAAATATTAAATTTGCATATGATTGTCACATTACTGTTGGTTAAACGTTGAGTATAACTCAAACAGGCTTTATCCTCAATCTAAATGAAAATGCATTACAAACACCAAGTGTCTGTAATGATAGAAAAATTAGATTAAAAAAAAACAGTAGAAATGCTTAGCTGTGATTTAAGGTACCTAGAGGAGATTTGTAGTAGAAACGCTAAAGCATTAAAACCCCTGGCAGACTCCTTAATGATCATGCTTTTAGATTATGGTTTCATTTTTTTTTACCATGCCTACAAATTGTTTTCCATGTTTCTCTGATTTTTGGCTGAATGTTGCTTTAAAATCATTCACATTCATTTATTACAACTCAGTGCCTAATATAAAGGCTCGTTCACCGAAGCAAATGGCATCTGGGACTTGTTTAGAACTGGGTTCACACACTGACCGATTAATATTAATCTTGTAAAATAAGTTTCTGTTAGATGTGGTTCTTCGTGTGATTGAAGCGGGTATGGAAAGGCCCTGCATGTGCTGCGCCATGGCATCAAGGTGCTGCTGTCAACATAAGGCAGTGTATCTATCCAACCTAATCAGCCTCATACTCCATGCACACTATAGAGGAGCGAATGATAACTGCAAACAAAATAACAAGCTTGTCATCGCTGCACATTAACAAGTGAAATTTTTATCTTAGCTACTTCGATGCTCACCAGCTGTGAATGTCTTTACAAATAATGTAAAAAAGCATTTTATATGACACTACCAGACATGGGATGACACATCTAATTGTTTAGCAACACTGTGTAGTGAAATGGCAAAGGGTTTGAAGTAAAGGGATGCTACAAGTAATTTGTTTACTTTCTTGAAAACAGCCACATTACGGACAAAAATTCAATTAACGGGCTGAAAACAACTGAAAAATTATCACTCTTTTTATAATGCATTTCAACTATTTGAGCAGTTTGTCACTCCTTGGAATATGTTTTAAAATAAAGAGTTGTGTATAGATGAGGATTTGGCATTAAAGATGTAATATATAATGCTTATATTTCCCAAAGTCATTCATTTAAATTCATTTGGGCAAAAACTACTCCACCCTTACATATTATTTTTACTTGTACACTTCATTAGGTACACCTGCTCAACTGCTCCTTAATGCAAATATCTAATCAGCTAATCACATGGGACTTTCCCGCACAATCATCTCTAGGGTTTATAGAGAATGATCTGAAAAAGAGAAAATATCCAGTGAGTGGCAGTTCTCTGGGTTAAAATGCCTCGTTGATCTCAGAGGTTGGAAGAGAATGGCCAGACTGATTCAAGCTGACAGGAAGGCAGCAGTGACTCAAATAACCATGCATTACAGCCAAGGTACAATATGCATAACATTCTGAACCTTACAGCAGCAGCAGCGGAAGACCACATCGGACTAAGACCACAGGACCAAAATCTCTGAGGAATGTTTCCAGCACCTTGTTGAATCTATGCCGAGAAGAATTAAGGCAGTTCTCAGAGTATAGGGGGTCCAACCCGGAACTCACAAGGTGTGCTTAACAATGTGGCCATGTAGTTACCTCATATTATTTTCCATTTGTTTATCCCATCTTATGCTCAATCAAAGCTATAAGTGGTAAATTCCCACAACAGCTGCTTTCACTTTGAGGACATGACTCACTGCCCATCTGAGGTCTGAATAGAGGGATGCAGTGGTTGTTTCATTAAAAAAACAAGAAAAAATCACATAAGTATTACTTCACTTACAATAAATGCATTATGTCACTTAAGTATAGCTTTTATAATAAAATGGGCTCAACCATCACAGCATCATACTACTTTCTTTGTTGCAACAACGGCCTGTGATGAGTCTTTAAATTGTGACTACCTGATGGTATTAAATCAACTGCATTTCAGCCAGGGAACACAGCAATGTCTTACTGGTCGTGAATATAAAATGATTACTTAGTAAGTTTTTTTACCCCCCACATTCATGACCTTTATAATGTCACATATTATTGGTGAACTGTATGAGACCAATTCTGCTATGTAAATCATTTAAATACTAAAGGCAAGATGCATTTACAGATTAACAATTTCAGCGCAGAGAAATAATCTTTACTAAGTTACATGATATTGACATACAAGAGTAAACTCAAGATTTAACAATGCTCAAACCAGACAAAGGAGAAGAAACTGTTGCTGCAAAATGAATTTAGAGAGCCACGCTGAGATCGACAGAGTTGATTCAAGGTGTGGGCAGAAAAGCAAATCTGCAGCCGCACCAAAGTCAGAAGGATTTGCAATGGCATGTCTAATGCTCCCCGATGACCACTAAAGGGCCTAGTTGGAGGAAATGAAATATTTCCCTTTGACATCACACAGTTTAAAAAGATTTTTCCAAGCTAAGCTCATAATGCAGTTCTCCTACTACCCATATAAATCTTTCCAATGTAAATCAACAGTATAAAACCACTACTTAAAATATTGTCATCGAGTGTTCCTGTAACAGCCTTAGTTCTTGTTACTTGCTGTGTTCAAATTATGAGATTTTTTGTAATCAATAAAGATATATTTTACTTGGATTTCTGTAATTTATTTGAGAAGAATTATAGAGAAAATAGAAAAGTATTGTGAAAATAGCTCTGATGATGACACATGAGGAAACCAATTCTTTCCTAATTGGTTTAAGTAAGCAGCAGTATTTTGCTTTTAGAGTGTCAAACTTTTTTTAATTTGTGGACTGTATACAGTCCAAGGTTATGTGCCAAACCAGAAAAAGTATCGCATAACAACCTATTAAAAAAACAACACTTTTTTCTATAAATGAGTAGATCCTAAAAAAATTAAAATTCACAAGTAATGCATTCATAAAGCAGACCATCTGAAAGAAAAAATAAGCGCATTTCCAACAGCATGTCTTAGTTTTTCCAACTTTTTTCCCCGTTACAAAGAAATGCTTTTGGGGTATATAAAATAAACATGTCTGAGCATCTCCTTGGTTTAATCATCTTTGGTGTGGCAGTGTAGTACATTGGGAAATGTCTATGTCATTAAGTGGTCAACCACCGTCATGACGTGATAGATTCTCAAATACACAGTTTGTCCTGGTGAAAAACACAGGGAAAAATCCAGAGGCCATGCATCCACTGGACTGAATTGGTGTCCTTATTGGGCTGGTTTTTGGCTGTGGACCATACGTTTGACACCCCTGATTTAAAAGTAAATGATAACCCTTTTACACACAATTTTACAGTAAAAAAACACCATAACAGAAGTTACTTCAGAAGTTGGACTTTACAATCA
Organism: Pterophyllum scalare; assembly: GCA_024447675.2. Lineage (NCBI taxonomy): Eukaryota > Metazoa > Chordata > Actinopteri > Cichliformes > Cichlidae > Pterophyllum > Pterophyllum scalare. The sequence goes on from JAMQGT020008496.1 coordinate 26,739, forward strand.
TGGTAAAAAGAAAAGTACTCCCTCTTTCAATTCTAAGGTCTTACACATCAGGAAACAGTAAAAATTATCTATTCCTTTCCAGGTCAAAAATGAGACAAATGCAGCCTCAGATGAACAACATGACATATTACACCATATCAATATTTATTTAAGAAAGAGTAAGCCAAAATGTGAAAGCAGTGTGTGAAACTATCTTTAGCAGCAATAACTTGAAGTAGTTGTTTTCTGTATAGCTTAATCAGTGTCTCACATCGTTGTGGAGGAATTTTGACCCACTCTTCTTTGCAACATTGTTTCAGTTCATTGAGGTTTATGGGCATTTGTTTATGCACAGTTCTCTTAAGGGCTCCCTACAACATTTCAGTAGGGTTTGACTCGCCCATTGCAACACCTTGATTCTTGTCTTTTTCAGCCATTCTGTAGTAGATTTTTTGGCATGCTTGGGATTACTGTCCTGTTGCAAGACTAAATTTCAGCTGAGATAAATTTCAGCTGAGATTTAGCTGTTACACAGATGGCCTCACCTTTGATTCTAGAATATTCTGGCATACTGAGGCGTCAACTCAATGGCTGCAAGGGGCCCAGGTCTTGTGGCTGTAATACAAACCCAAATCATTACCCCTCCACCACTGTACTTGACAGTTGGTTTGTGGTGTTTGAGCTGATATGCTGTGTTTGGTTTTCACTAAATGTGGCGGCGCTGTGTATTATTGCCAAAACATCTCTACTTTGGCCCCGTCTGTCCAAAGGACATCGTTTATTAGTATATACGTAACTGAACCAAGTACAGGTCAAC
>JAMQGT020008497.1:0-22250 GCA_024447675.2 Pterophyllum scalare
TTATGTGCCTCTGCTTCGTTCAGTTACATTGTATTGCTAACTAATCTAGAGCTCTATTGTATTTGGACTCTGTTCTGGTTGAAGTCAGTCCTTGAGGTGTGCCTACAAGATGTAAAGAGAAAAAAAAACACAATGAAGGTTATTATAAGTATTTGCTGTTTAGGTCATGGGAATTGCTTGTAAATGACCCATTAGGTTTCACACAGGGGGAAAAGGGCTGGTGTTATTCTTCCTCAGCTTTCTTCTGGCATATTTTCTACAGCCAACTGAAACAACATCTACACAGAGGAACCAAAGGATTCTTGTTCAAAGCTATACATCTATTGATTTTTGGCCACCAGAAGGCAGAAGATGTCCAAAACAAGTTGATAGATGGAGGCTAACATGATACCAAGCAACTAGGTGTTTAGACAGTGTGCCAACACAGAGCAACATATCCCACTGGGGTTCTGTTTTTGGCCATCTGAGAATGCAATTCCAATATTTGTCTTCTTTATGTATACTTTGAACTCAATAAACTAACGATAGAAAATGTCCTTTTTACCTGCTACATGTTAGACTTTCTTAAAGAGCTAGGAGCCTTTTTTTGGATGTTTATTGCCAGGCAGGTAGTATTTAAGGGTTTATGCTGTGGTTGTTTGTGCGGTTGTGGTCTTTCCACACAGTTTCTGATGAAAATGGCTAATTACAGATACATTAGACAAAAAAGTACAGTTTTTTAAGGTAATTAAGAGTACTTTAGATTTGGCAATGAATAGCTCTCTGATAACACAAGATAAATAGACATTGTTGTTATTAGAGGATCCTAAATGTCCCTTTTATATATATATATATATATATATATATATATATATATATATATATATATATATATAGCCTGAAATTATTATTTGAACATAAAGGAAGAGTGGGTGAAGTTAGCAGAAGTAGTTCTCACCAAGAATGATTTCAGATATGAGATATCTTTTTTTCCTACAGAAGCAGGGGGTCTTAATGTGTAGCCCTTTCAGTCCTAATTATGCAAATCCATTCAATGCTAAGTTTAAACTTGATCTTGTTTGTAATAATGATCCAAACCTATTCTATATTAAGTGTTGTTTCAGATTTATTGATGAATTGGTTGTTATATTTACTGGCGCCAGTGAGAATCCTAATAGTTTTAAAGACTACCTTAACTCTGTGTTACCTTGTCTTACATTTACAATAGAGGCCAGTTTGTTTCGGTGAGAAAAAAAAAAATCCCAACTGGGTTTTTAAGTTATACAAGTTATCATCTATATTCTTTGACGAAAGCTTTAACTTATATTTAGCTTATATAGGATTCCTAATTCTGAAAGAATTTTGAGAAACGAGCCAAAGCTTTGTGTTCTTGTTTTCAAAACAAAACAAAACAAAACAAAAAAACAATACAAAACACTATGATCAATCAATAGATTTGAAATGATCGTCTTTCTAGTATCAGACAAATGGATAGAGATTACCTTTTTGCATTTAATCATCCTACTCAAAAGCGACATTCAGTTGTTGTAACTTCTATTTTTTCACCCATTCCTCATGCCCATGTTAGGTCTAGTGACCCTGCTGTGGGTAAAGTGTTTTTTAATATCCTTTATTCTCCACAAGGCGGTCTACTTATTTGAGATAATTATGTAAGGACCGATATATAAACCCAAACATGTTCAATTCTCTTCCCTCTGGAAAATTTCCTTGCTTGAACTGTGTGAACTGTAATCTAATGCCATAATGAGGGGATCATTTATCACACCCACATACAGGTGAAAAAAAACACTGGAGTGGTAGAATCAGGGGTGGGACCGTACATACATATTTATTAAAGTGTCTCTGTGGATTTTCTGATGTGGGGAGGAGGCAAGAAGGAGTTGAGAATCAAAATTTCTGAACAGAAGAGTAATATAAGAAACAATGATGAAAAATCCTCTATAGTCAGATATTTTCAGTCAGCTGGACAGAGCGTCTACCGTCTACAGTTCATGGGTATTGAAATGGTTGGGCTGCTGAAAGGAGGTGGGAATGGAAACTTCTCCAAAGGGAAGTCTACTGGATAAATCTCCTGCAAGCATTGTATCCTGGAGTCCTAATTAAGAGCTGCCATCGTCCTGTATTTTTAATAATTTTTATATGGAGTGCATTGACATATCTGTAGTTTGTACCAGGGGCCCTATGATGTGCATATTTAATTGACTTTTGTAGCTCAATGTAATGAGTTTTTTTTTTTTAACATATTCATAGATTTTTAGACATGTACTTGAGCTTTGTACTTGATCACACAGTAATATCATTAGACATTTTTCTGTTATGGGAAATTTTTTTTCTTGTTTAGTTTCCCCAATATTTGGCTTTATATTCAGCTATTTATGCCACATTATGTTTGGACACAAATACTCAGATCATCTTTGTATATGATACAAACATAATTATATATGAGGGATCCATAATCCCCCCCCGAAAAAAAGATGGGGCTCAAATGACCTGTACTGATCTGTACTGAAGAGCCAGGCAATAATTCTCTGGTTAATTGTAACAAGCAAAACGCTTTCAGATAACAGCGAAAAGATAGATGATGAAAGTGATATGACAAATGATTAATAGAGATTTAAGAATGTTCTCTAAAACAGCACACGCAGTCCTCCGGTGGATGATATCAACTTCTAAAGCGCTCTCTGACAGATAATGGCAGTCCAAGCAGGCTTTATAATGATAATCAAATGGTTTCCTGTCAAAACCTTGGTCCCAGCATTTGGAGTAGGAACTATGTTATTACCCTTATTGACATTCATGGCATTCATTCCACAGTTTTAAGAAAAGCTGCAGCAATTGCCCTTGAGTATAATACTTGAATAAAATGTATACAACTTCCTGCGATTAAGATATCTTTCCCATTGGATATATGAGATGTTATCTCTCTATAATAGATGTATTATTTATGACTAGCCATGCTTTAAAGTCAGCCATAAACAAGTGACTGTGTTCAAGTGACTGAACACAGGAAACAAAGACTTGGCTGAGTTGCATTAAGACATGTCAAGATGCCCTCTGTGTCACTGTTGAGTCTATAACGGGCTGATTAATCACTTAATAACACACCATCGGATTAAATCATCTTCTTTGTTACAGACAGTTAAAGCATGAGAAAAATATTTTTTTGGGGGGAGGGGATACCTCACTATTCACCTCAGACTACGCTTCTTTGGTCTAAAAAAAAAAAAAGCCAAACATTTTATATGGGTAACGCACTGTTGTCATCATATCGCCCCTGCATTGCATGGTCATGTGTGTGTCAAGGTAATGCAAATGCTAATCACAACATACACTGATTGTTATTTTCAATGCCATTTTTCATTACCTCAGATGTAAGAAGTAATTGGAATTTCTTTTCAGTTACTAATAGCTTGCCCACAGGTTAAAATCTCAAAAACAAAGGGGAGAGGGAAAAAATGTGATCAAGACGTGTGATTCACTGGAAGCATTCTCATGAGGTTTTAAAAGAATTCACATGTATGAGTGCAGTGCGTGTCCTCACACGCCATCACATTTGCCCTGTGCTTGATGTTAGAAATTTGTGTCCGCACAAATGAGTAATTCCTGATCTCAGATAATTTAAACCCAAGTTACCACTGCTGCATTCAATCTGGACTGAGCGTTAGCTGCAGGCTGGAAGCTTTTTGATTGTTGAGGTGCATGCAGTTGTTGAATCCATTACTTTTATTCCGTTCACTTTATTTAAATAGTGCCAAACCATGTCATCTCAAGGCACTTTGCACACAGAGGAAAAATTCACTACAGGACTATGTGAGAGAGAAGTCAGAGACAATGCCATGCAGTACTGGCAAATAAAAGCCCCGAGTGAAAGAGAAGAGGGGAGGAGAGGTGCTCAGTGCTATACAAGAGGCTCCCCAGCCACCTGAGCCTATATAAGAATAACTAAGGGATGGTTGAGGGTTATCAGAGGCAGCCTAAACTATAAGGAAAGTCTAAAGAATATTTTTAAATGTACAGAAGAGTGTTTACCTATACAAAAACAAACTGGAAGCTAGCTTCACAGGAGGAGACCATATATCTAAAGGGTTTAGAAGATCTTCTGTTAAATAGTTATGTTCGGGGATGGTATTTCACTTGAGCTAAGGATTAAAGAGGTAGTGGTGAAGCTCCTGAGATAGCAGATTCTACTTACTTTTGGCTTTCCTTATTCACTAAATGGTTATAAAGAAAATGTCATAAAATACGAATGCCGTATACATACATATACATACATATATATATATATATGTGTGTGTGTGTGTGTGTGTGTGTGTGTGTGTACATGAAAGGTTACCCTCATTTTAGCATCCCCTCTTTTTCTTTCCTTTTTTTAATATCACTATTCAAGTCACTGTCGGCTTGTAACAGGTGATGATTAGATCCCTTCCGAGCCCTCCCAGGTTTGTCAGGCCAAAAGGGTTCACCTAATTCCTTTTGGCATTCATTCCACTTAGTCTCCACTCTTTGCTTGCAACTCTTGCTCTCTCTTTCTCACTCATAGGGGAGTTGTCAGACAAGGATAACGCCTCGCTGTGAAGAGAGAGAGGGGAGTGAGTGGGAGTGAGTGAGAGTGAGTGAGAGATGGAGGTGGCTGCTGGGATAAAGGGAAAACACACTGAGGAGAAATTTTACTTAATAACAGTTTTTCTTTTTTAGTATAGATTTTTTTTCTAATGCCTTTTGAAAAAAAAATTGTTGCAGGTCTTACTGTTTAAGATAGCTGCTGTTCTTAAATCTTATAATCAAAGGTCTTTAAATTGAAAGGTATGATCTCCAACTGGAGATGATACTGTTGGCAAATATAGGGCCAAGCAGAGCTGGAATAACGTGGGTTTGTTGTCAGCTGTTCAAATTTTTATTTGAAGAATTTTAGACACACACAGTATTCTTCACCACAACACTACAATGAAGCAGAAGGAAGTGATCCCTACATATGGATTGGTGATGCATGCGTAAAGACACACACACGCACACACACACACACACACACACACACACACACACACACACACACACACACCACACTTTGCACTTCACAAATAGCGTGTAATGAGAAAACTGTTTATTTCTTGTTTTGCTGGAATGATCCTTGTAATTTTAAAATAGATTAATTTTGTAGATAAAATAATATAAATATATATGCAGCTGTTTATCGATTCAAATTATTCTCCACATATGAGTGAATAGAGTGAACAGTGACCTTTGTTCTTAAAATGGGCGAATGAGCATTAGTGCTAATCCAGCTGAAGGACCAGTGAGATCATATGGCAAGGCGTCTGTCATCTACCTGTCTGCCCACAATTCACAAGAATCGCCACTGATCATATTTTAGTTAGATTCACACACAGTGACCACCTAATGGTCCTTAACCCAAATTATGTTCAAGGTCACACTTGTCCTTTTATGGGCACTTCATGAGCATTTTGACAGTATAACCTTAATGTATACTGCTTACAGTTTGACCAGAATGATGTTGATAAATTTGCCATATACAGAATAATTTAAAAATTTTATGAAACATCAAATGATGTGATAGCTCGAAATATCATTTTGAGCTATCAGCATGTTGCATACCACTTATATCCTGTTAGACACTGATCATCATAGGTGTCCTTTTTGTTGACTCGCACATTAGGAAGGTGTGGTTGGAGACTTCTTATGACAATTAGGCTAACATCAGTAATGGAGTCATGCTGATGGATGCACATATTTTTGTGCTTTTTGTGTCCATGGTTACCACTGACCATATGGTCATAATATTCCTGAACCCAAACACTTTCATTTGCTGGGGAATGAGATTGATTTGTCCTGGATACGACTGACTGTGAGTCTCCTTGACTTCTCAATGGATTTCAATTCTCGTTAGTTTGTGCAGTACAGCCAGCCAATAACAAGAAAATCTATCACTTTACTTGTGTACTTCACACATTATACTAACCTGTGAATCCTGATGAATCATGAGGAGGGTGAGCTACTATGTCGTGGATATTCTGGTTTTAAGTGTATGTCTCTGTTGCTGCAGCATGATGGGTTGAGATCAGATAGCCTTGATTGTACTTTCCACCTCAGCGAGTCCGCCAGGGTCCACTTGGGTCTGAGTGATGTAAATTTCATCATGGTGAGCATGAGGATTGCTTTACATTACAATGCACCGACTACACAGGCGCCCTAGGCAACAGACTTCAAGTGAACTTCTAAGAAATATAACTGGAATGATTACGCAGCCACATCCATACTCTTGTGACACTGTGTTGTTTTACAACATACCAGTTTGTTCATTCAAATGGGTGCAATAATACATTATGGGCTGCACATTAAACCATAGCATGGACATGATCAGATGTTAAAATTTACCTCACAGAGATAACTTAGGCTTTGCTGTGATTTGTGCAAAGCAGGGATCCTCTGACACATCATTAAGATAAGCAAAGACCATCTGGTGGCCTAGTGCTTAAGATGCATGACATATAACTGCAATGGCCTGGTTTGATTTTGGCTGGAGACCTTGGTTACATCCCTCCCTCTCCCGATATTCCCTGTCTTTATATTCATTATAAGCTCTCTATTAAAGGCAAAGTCCTAAAGGATTTTTTTTCCACACACTAAATAAACAACATGCATTTTAACATGATTTCCCAGTCAACAAAAAAACTGTTTGCACCATGTATCAAATTATATGCTCTAGTTGCAGTTGTAGCCCGGACCTATGGAAACATGCCAACAAAATGGGGGAAATTGAAGCCCTGCAGCAAGGGTGTCATGTTCACAAGTATTGCTAATACTACCACAACTTAGTATTTCTAAGATGAGTATAACATGGCTACAGAAGTGTAAAGATAAAAATAGCATTTGCTTTTTTTCTTTAAACAATTTTTATATTTATTCCAAACAGGGTCTTATTTTGAAATAGAATGTAATTCCAGCCCTTTGTTTAAACTAAATAACGGCTTATGTTACAAATGAAGGTTGCCAGGAATATACCAAAGCATAAGATAATGCAAGAGCAGTATAAATGCTATAATGTGATCAAATGAGATGCTACATCCACTTATCGTAACACTTACCCCTTGGCTGCCCACTCACACAACCCCTATGGGCATTGTCAGTGTATCTGTCACCAGTTGTAAACCCCCTAAATGTGTGTGCCTGCTTTCGCTCTCTCTCTCTCTCTCTCTCTCTCTCTCTCTCTCTCTCTCTCTCACACACACACACACACACACACGCGCACACACACACACACACACACACACACACACTATGGATGGCAGGGAAAATGTGGGGACAGTCATCCTGTCCGCCATCACTGCAGGGCTTCTGGAAGAGTGGACACCAATTACAGCCAACCAGACTGAGCCAAACACTGCTTTAGTCCACCAACCGCTCCTCCATCCGGCCACTGCAACCCCCGACACCCCTTTCTCTCTGCCTGGCTCTGTTGCATTCCCTTTGGTCATAGCTGTACGATGGCCAGCCATGTGTTACAAATGGGATAAACTGCAGCGGTTGGGTGATGTGCATGTGGGTGGATGTGAGTGGGTAGCCATGGCAGCCAGCGGCCAGGGCAGGAGAGAGAGGGAAGGTTGGGGTTGAGGGTGTGAGAGGAAAATGGGTACAATTTTATGTGTGTGTGAGTGTGTGTGTGTGAGAGAGAAAGAGAGAGAGAGAGAGAGAGAGAGAGAGAGAGAGAGAATGAGGGACTCTGCACTGGCCTGCATGTTGAAGTTGACATTTGACAGCTTTGGAAAGATGACATCAGTTATACCAGCCTAGCCTACACAGGAACAGAAAGCAAAGCGAAACCCTAAAACTTTGGTCTCCAACGTACTTCAAGTGCTCATCAGCTCTGTTTGTTAATCCACAAGGTTTCATTTATTCCCGTGGTCCCCGTACACTTGGCAGGTGGAGGGGTGAAAATGACTCGCGCTGGTGAGCGGTGATGTGCAGCACTGCCAGTCCCTGCCTTGGAAGCACATGGCAGATCGGCAGGCGCGCTGGGCCACCATATTGACCTGGCACTGACTGACACATGTCGGGAGAGGGAGGTGTGAGGAAGAGGGGAGGAGAGGTCACTGATACGCTCATCTGTGTCATCAAATGTTTCTCACCCCTCCTCCCTCCATCCCAACTACATCAGACGGACAGGAAGCATCTGCTGCAATGTCCACTCCCAACCCAGACTCTGCAGCCACCACCTGAGGGCATGGCCAGCTTGAATGCCTTCCATCCACAGTTGCACATACATAATACTGCCTGTGCAAACCTGGAGAACAAACAGTACTGACCTAGTCACTGCTGTGCCCCCCTGGGCAGATCATCTGCTGACAAACAAGCTTATGTACCATTAACCACACCTGACATTCAGATGATGGATGTACACACAATTAAGGTTATGTATACTTTGTTAAAAATAAAACACCATCACCTCCACAAGACATGGGCTGTAAGCTTACAGAAACTCCAAATGCCAAGTGCAGTCACTGAAACACAGGAGCTGCTTAATGAGATCTTGATCTGAATCCATTTGGCTCTTTCATCATTTTGTTGTGATTAACAATCCCTCCCCAAATACCTTCCCAGATTCATTTTGACTCCATCAAACAACTGGATTGAAATGGAGGGCCTGATTTTGGAATATGGTAGATGGGTGGGGGAGATTGATCTGCAATGCAGTGTTGACAGCTTGCTCAATTTTTAGAAAAAAAAAATGTGGGTGCAGAGCTCTAATTAAGCCATTCATCAAGCTGTAGCCAATATTCTGCAGGAGAATTGAGGGTAAAAAAGACCAATTGAAGCCAAAATCATAATTTCCATACATGCTGTTTATGTCAGACAGCAATGCTGGGGAGAATAAACCACATCAGAACAGCTTGTTTTTAGCTTTCACAGTAGTAAAGGTCCTCCACTAGCCATCGGAAATATATGCTTATACTATGCACCCTTGTGGCTAACAGTGTCCTTATATCAACCACATCCACAGACATTTAGATTTGGCATTAAAATGACTGTTATCTTGCTGTGAGTGGGCAGGTAGCGGTTCAGCATCTCACTCAGTAACCATTTTGACAAGCCAAATAGGCCCTTAGTGGCTAAACATTTTAGGTTGTGAGGATCAAGCCTGGATTATAGGTTCAGATGAGAGCTTCAAAGCTGCAAAAAGTGCAGAGGCATGCAAAGCAGGAGTGAATGAGGAGAAAGTTTATTAAAAGCACTGATTTAATGACTTACTTTTAGGAACTTGTTTGTGTTTTGTTCTTCTTCTTCTTCTTTAATCCAAGCTAGTGGCTGGCAGGTACTGTTGACCTGTTGATCTGGTGTGTGGGCTACAGATATATGTTGAGGAGGGACTGCAATGATGTTAATGATCTCCTGACTTTTATTGTAATTATAACATCCTGATTATTTCATTATCAACTTAATGGATTGGTATATAATTCTGTAGTAATGGCCCACTGACACGGATAGCACTACATTAAGTAAAATATCTCTGTTGGACAGTTTAGCTGCTACACAGTTAAACACTGTGATGTGAAATAGCTGCAATGCCACTCAAATATGAGTATTTCAAGGAGTCTATTATATAAGGGTTCAGTTTGTGTCACCATGTCTGTCTTTTGCTCAATTTATTATGATACATAGTGCACAGGAATGTATGCGAGGCATCTCATCTATATTAACGTAACTTTCCTTAAACAACATTTATTACCGTTTAGGCCTTCTACCACCTCCCCCTTGTGCCTTCTCTCCCCGTCCAAACTTGTTTCATATTTATGATGCTGATGATGACTTTTAGTGCTAATCTGTTATACTTTCCACAGTTTATGGCCATGTATTTTGCTGATGTAGGCGTCTGACAATTTATGAGGGGGCACAAATGACTCTTGAAGAAAGCAGCCACACACTGAGTTGACGCTTCCCAAAAATCTTTATTAGATGCAGGTGTGGCTTTGTGTCTTCTTTGGGTAGGATGAAATAATACACTGCTCAAAAAAGATTTAAAGGAGCACTTTTTGATCAGAGTATAGCATCAGGTCAATTAATCTTCTGGGATATTGATCTGGTCAGTTAAGTAGTAGAGGGAGTTGTTAATCACTTTCAGTTGCTCTGGTGTTAATGAAATTAACAACAGGTGCACTAGAGGGGCAACAATAAGAATGGTTTTATAGATGGAGGCCACTGACATTTTCCTCCTCCTCATCTTTTCAGTTTCTTTCACTAGTTCTGCATTTGGCTAGGGTTACTACTGGTAGCTTGAAGCGATACCTGGAACCTACAGAGGTTGCACAGGTAGTCCAACTCCTCTAGGATGGCACATCAATACATACCATTGCCAGAAGATTTGCTGTGTCTCCCAGGACACTGGACAAAAAGGGCCTGTATCCGGAAAGATCCAGAACGCTCCAGAATGATCCGTGGCAGATCCAACTTTATGGATCTGCCATATATCCGTAATGTTTCCGGAGAGAATATGGGAAAATCTGATCTGTCACAGATGTTTACATGGATATTATCCAGATATGTAATGGATGTTCATTCAGAGTTTGGATTTTTCAGGGTCCAAGCTTCTCCATTTACAGAGAAATCTTAAAACGTATCTGTCAAAGATCCGGTGTGCATTTGTTGGGTTATTGTCCGTATCTGTGACAGATACAGAGGTATCATATCTTGGATAGTATTGTATTTTAGGGCTTTTATTCCAGTGACAGTCTGAAGAACATGGAGAAGATTCCAGTAGACAGGCAGTTACTCTAGGAGAGCTGGGCATGGCCGTAGAAGGTCCTTAACCCATCAGCAGGACCGGTATCTCCTCCATTGTGCAAGGAGGAACAGGATGAGCACTGCCAGAGCCCTACAGAATGACCTCCCAAGGCTACTGGTGTGAATGTCTCTGACCAATCAGAAACCAACTTTATGAGGGTGACCTGAGGGCCCGGTTTCTTCTAGCCTACTAGCCCTGTGCTCACTACCCAGCATTGTGGAGCCCCACTGGCATTTGCCATAGAATACCAGAATTGGCAGGTCCAACACTGGTGTACTGTGTTTTTCTCAGATGACAGCAGGTTCACCCTGAGCACACATGACAGACATGAAAGGTTCTGGGGAAGCTGTGGAGAATGTGGCACCACCAAACGGTCATGACCAGTTTGGCGGTGGGTCAGTGAAGGTCTTGGAGGCATTTCTACGGAGGTATGCACAGACCTCTGCAGGCTAGACAACAGCACCCTGACTGCCATTAGGTATCAGGATGAAATCCTTGGACCTACTGTCAGACCCTATGCTGGTGCAGTGGGTCCTGGGTTCCTCTGTGAGATTATGCTTTAGTCCATCAGATGATGACAGGTTGCACCTCAGACTGTTCAGGAGGTAAGTGGTGGTCTTGTCCAGATCTGGGAGGAGATTCCCCAGGCCACCATCCGTCATCTCATTAGGATCATGACCCAACATTGTCAGGGATGCATACAACACATGGGAGCCACACAAACTACTGAGTACCATTCTGAGTTGCTGCAATTAAATTCATGGCCTGCCGCATCATTTTTTCACTTTGATATTTGGGGTGTCTTTGAATTCAGTCCTCTGTAGATTGATAGGTTTAATTTCCATCACACAATGTGGTATCCTTTTGTTCCTAACACATTACCCAGTCCATATCAGTATAGATATCCAGCATGATTTTTTTTTTCATTGAGAGCCAATGTGTTTTCGTAGTGTTCCTTTAATTTTTTAGGAGCAGCATATTAATGCAAATAGCGGTAGTGGTGTTGTATGGATCTGAAGAGCGAAAGGGAACTAATGAAGAAAATATACTAACATGTACCAAAGATAAAATAGTTTAGATATTAAAAAAAAAGTACTTTTGGTGAATTTATTATTAAAAAGGATTCTGTCTGACACAACTCTTGCTACAGGGTATCTGCTTGACTGACCAGTGTGATGGTTCTTGTTCTCACCCCCAACCTCTTGATCAGATCGCAGCCCAGATGCTAGCCCTAGGCAAAGCCTACTGATGTGCAATGTTTTATTGAGATGTCTGCCAATGTACAGACCTATAATTGAAAGGTTTTAGACTGAAAAGAATTGCATTCACACACACACACACACACACACACACACACACACACACACACACACACACACACACAAAGCTCAAGGTGTTAACACAAGCGGTACACAGCTCCTTGATTTTCTTCTTCTTTCATTTGGAGGATAAAGTCCAAAAAACGCAGAGAAAATGCAAACAGGGGTTGTGGCTTGCATCAGAACTCATTTCCCATTTAGCTGTGAAATAGTGAGCCAAATCAGCCTTTACCCTAATTGGTAAATGACAAATTAGACTTTGCCAGTACTTAATTGAAATGCTGGTCTAAATGCAGCCATGCTGTTGCAGTCGTGCTGTTGTGAGAATAATTACCAAACTAGTCCACAAATATACTGGGGGGGTGGGGGGGTTTGAATTATCATTTGTCTTCATTGCTGAAGTTGTAGTGATATTGCTTTTGGGGGTCAAATTAATTAATTTCAGCTATCCATGTGGTTAAAGAGTGAATGGCTATATTTGAACACTGATGAAACCCACTTGTATTTTGTTGTTGTTGTTATTTTTTTTAACTTAGTGTTTAACATTATCACTCTGGCCTAACACAAAGTATATTTTGGAAAGGAGCTCACAAGATTGTAGCAATTCTGTGATATAGTGTAGTGAAATTGTGTTTAGAGATGCTTTAGTTCATCCGTTTGTCAGGTACTACCCATCATGTTGACAATACCACTTCTATTCACAACATAATTCCATCATTTCAGTACACAATGTATTTACAGTGTATTGCCCTGTCATGGGCTTGACCACAGTCTGACAGCTAAAACCAGAAAAAAAGAAAGAAATAGAGCCTGAAGCCAATGCTTTAACATTAAAACATTGTTTCTGTCTGATAAAGCAAGACATGCACATAATCATTCTGCTGCTGTCAGTAGTATATAGTTTCTACTCTGCAGAAACTTATATGTGACACACACACACACACACACCCACACACACACACACACACTCACTCACACACAATTACTTCCTATTTCCCCTATGTCTGAATATAACTTTAAGGTCTGTGACATTGTTCCAAAGTTCCAAATGAAATTGAAATAGCCTCTTGTGCTCATAGATTATAGATGGTCTGAACTTTAAAAAAAGCATTTGTCTTTTATTTCTCTTTGTACTTCCTAGAACATATAATAAATCTCAAGATGATAAAACCTGGCATACTAATCTTGGTCTATTTCCATCTTCCACTTGAGAACTAAAAGGATTTTGAGCCACAGATAATGTTCCTTTCTATCTCCCCTGTTCATCCCTAACCTTTTGTGTTTCTCTTGGGTAGCTATTGTCTGGAATTTACACAGGCTATTTCAGGACAAAAAAAAAGAAGCTGCCGCTAAGTGCAGCCCCATGCAATACTTAGCTCAAAAAAAAATTCTACAAAGCAGAAATCCATTTTAAACTATCTTGTGAATATTTTAGTTCTTTTTTTAAAAAAAAAGTCTTGATTTTTCAATCCCAGCTTGCCATATACTGATGCTTGGTCTGTACTCATTGTCATGTCAATATACAAAGCAGTGTTTTAAGTGTAATTTTCTAACATGCATACCATGTTTCTGGATGAGAAACAACTGACAAAAGTCTGCCGAAGCTGCTTTGTAGAATTTTTTTTTCCATCACTATTTTTAGACTTTCAGTTTACCTCCACTTTCATTTTCATTTTCTGTTGTTGTGATGTTTGGTTCCAAATTTACAAAAAAAGAAAGAAAAAGAAAAAAAAAGTCTCAGTTGAAATGCATCTTTTCCCAACTATAACCACTTGTCCCATCTGCAACGAGGTTATCTGCCATTTTCTTGTTCATCACTGTGACAGCACCAGCAGAGCACATTTGGCTGCAGTCCCATGGAGTCTAATTCAGAGGTTAAGGGACTTATTGGAGTGTATCAGACTGCCCTGCAGGTTGAAAACTTATCACAAAGGGGTTCCTATTGGGTGAAAACATGACCCCAACAGTTACTTACCAAACATTGGTATGAGGCAAGTTGGTTGTTCTGTCTTCTCCTGATTTGCAGCTTAATGTCCAGATCTTTCCATGGCTGATTCCCACAACCATAACCATAACCACTGTTTCTGCTCTTCTCTAAGTGGAACAAGTGGGAGTTCAATTTGTTTCGTAAGTACAGCGTGATGTGCAACCATTTGGTAAACTAAATAATTTCAAGTCAAACTCTATATCATGGAGAGGTTTCTGTGCAGAGAGCAACACATGAAAGCTACTTCAGGCAGGCAGTTGAGCTGCACGTGTCTCATTCTCCTCATATCATATACTATAACAAACACACCCTCCTTATGTGGCGGCCTATTTAAGCTGCAGAATTTGTCATCTCTCCCTCTGACATGTCAGTGCTGCTGCTGCTTCGCACCACTGCCTACTGTTTCAAGTAGCTGTTTACTTATCATGCCCCAATTATGTATGCAGCATATTTGCAGGGTGTGATGAGCGTGGAGGCAAGGATCCAAACTCTAACTGCATTCTGTTGCTGTAATTAGTTCAAATTTATGTTACGGAGTTTCATGGACTTCCATGATTTTTTTTTTCCAAGATGAAGCTTGTTTGTAAGGGTCAAGGGGTGCACCAGTGTCCTGCTCATCATTTTAGATCAATTGGCTTAACATCATGTCAGCTAATCTACACGAGCCAATTATATTTTCCACTTTGACTCATTAACTGTTCACAAGGACAGATATTTCAGCAAATCAAATGAAAAATACAAATATAGATAGAAAAAAAAACTTTTTTTGAAGCTTTTTTATTTATTTTTTATTTATAGTCCTTAAAGGATTTCACACATCCTTCCAGTAACACCAGTAAGGCAATGTTTGAAAACTATGATGGTTTAGGTTAAAATTAAAAGAGAGTGATTATGGTCACATGTACAACATCATGCTGCTTCCTCCTTTCTTTGTCTGCATTACTTGATTGAAAAATACTGTTATTTGGGGCAGTTTTGTGTACAGAGAGAGTAAAAGTTACACATCTGCAGTCTGTCTGCAACTTACAGTGCAGTAAGTGGAGCTCATACCAGCTTCAGTCCGATGATTCATAACTAACTCTCTATTATTAGTCCAGCTTCTCTTTGACACAGATGATATATGCTCTGTATCAGGGAGCTGCTATTGTTGGAGAGGACTTGATGTCTCTACAAGGGCCAGAGTGCTTTATGTGGTTGCTAGAGATACCCAAATGCATGCTTTAAACAAAGTGCATGTCTGATGATCAAACTACATTCCAAACCTCCTTTTGTTCAGCATTTTTCTGTCAGAACAGAAGCTCTGTATTTTGTAAATTTACTTGGAATTACAATCTGATCAACATGCCTACTTCAAGCAGTGGCTGGCTGAGTATATGAAGCTTTGACAAAGGGCAGATTTGTGCTTTCTTTTTTCATTAGTCATACAATCATTTTGTGTATGTATACACACATTTCTGGATATAAGTTTTCACAATTTTTCATGTTCATTTACTGGAACTCTAGGAAGTTTCAAACCACTCCAAATCTAATGAGGATCATCTTGTGTTCAAAGGACACAACAGACATACACTATATGGCAGTATTTGCTCATGTACCTTCACACTTATATAAACTTGAGTGAGTTCCCATAGGGTTTAATATGGTGTTGGCCCACCCTTTACAGCTATAACAGCTTCACCTCTTCTGGGAAGGCTTTCCACAAGGTTATGGGAATTTTTGACCATTCTTCCAGAAGCACATTTGTGAGGTCACACATGGATGTTGGACGAGAAGGCCTGGCTCACAGTCTCCACTCTAATTTATCCCAAAGGTGTTCTATCAGTTGAGGTCAGAACTCTGCAGACCAGTCAAGATCTTCCACTCCACTCTCGCTCATCCATGTCTTTGTGGTCCTTGCTTTGTGCACTGGTGCACAGTCATGTTGGAACAGGAAGGAGTCATCCCCAAACTGTTCCCATAAAGGTGGAACCATGAATTTGTCTTGGTGTGTTTAACCATTAAGAGTTCCTTTCACTGGAACTAAGGGGCTGAGGTCAATTCCTGAAAAACAACCCCACAACATAATCCCCCCTCCACCAAACTTTACACTTGGCACAGTGCAGTCAGACAAGTTCCCCTGGCAACTACCAAACCCGGACTTGTCCACTGGATTGCTATATGGAGAAGCGTGATTCATCATTCCAGAAAACACGTCTCCACTGCTCCAGAGACCAGTGGAGGTGAGCTTTACACCACTGCATCTGATGCTTTGCATTGTGCTTGGATGCAGCTGAGCGCCCATGGAAACCCATTCCATTAAGCTCTCTGTGCACTGTTCTTGAGCTAATCTGAAGGTCACATGAAGTTTGGAGGTCTGTAGTCATTGACTCTGCAGAAAGTTGTTGACCTCTGTGTATTATGCATCATTTTTCATGGTCTACCACTTTGTGGCTGTATTTTTGTTCCCAATCAATTCCACTTTGTTATAATACCACAACCAGTTGACTGTGGAATATTTAGTAGTAAGGAAATTTCACGACTGGACTTGTTGCACAGGGGCATTCCATCACGGAGCTCCTGAGAGCAACCCATTCTTTCACAAATGTTTGTAGAAGCAGTCTGGGGAACTGTTGTTTGTTTTTTAAACTAAACTACATGGACATTAACCACTACTTTAAATTACTTTCAGTATAATTATTTCTTCATTCCTGTAATGTATTTTAAGTCACTCACCATTTAAAATTCCTTACCATGTAATTATTTCTTGTAAAACACCTGAAAATTACTTACAGTAATTACTTAAAAGTACTTACAGTGTAATTATTTAATATTTCTTGTAAATAACCCAAAGTTATTCACTACTGCTTACAGTATTTTGTATGTCTTGTATTTTGTATGTCTTGTAAAAAATTTGAATTGTTACCCTCGTATTTGAGTGGATTTACCAACAATTTGGTCCATTTAACCATATGAAATGAGCAGGCACAACAAAAGCACATGGAGAAATCACCCTCTTTCATTAATGCTTCCATGTTATTTCAATTTCCTCCTGTAAAGAGGTCATATAGGAATAATTATTGGGGCAAATAATTCTGCCGATCTACAAGGAAATAATTGGCTTTTAGCTGCAAAGAGAGATTTCCTTGGCTGCCTGAACACAGAGACAGCTCTGGAGTCGCTTGGCGTGTGTACAACATTAGCAGGGGACCAGCAGTGTGCAGAGGCCCCAATGACGGGGAGAAATAATTATGAACGGAAGCAATGTTCAAGCCAAGAAGCCAATTTGTAAATGTCTCTTGGTTACTGCTGCTGTTGTGTGTGTGTGTCTCTTTGCTCTTGTGAATATGTCTGTTTATATTTAAATGCATTTTGTGTGGCGTTGCATTGTGTGTGTGTGTCTGTATGTGTGTGTGTTGAAATGCTGGCTGAGTGTTTATTAGTGCCCATTGTCTTGACCACTTGTCATCCCTTTTTTGAGACCTGTAGTTGTGGAGTTTGAGCCTTAGACTATATATACTATAAACACAGAGGGCACCATGCTGAACCTTACACAGAAAACATTTACCAGACAAAAACAGCTTCTATATCAGGACAATTTAATAAAAGAGTGAAATTCTCTGTGGGTGAATTCTGTTTTCTGTTGGCTATCTGATTCCCAGTAACTCCCGCTGAGCCAGAATTTTAGGTAAACATTAAAAGTATTTTCCGTAAGCAATATGGCATTTTAATGTAAACCCTGGCGCCACTATAAACATTTCACTAACACGCCAGTTAACCATTAGGTGCTGCTAAATAAGTGATATAATTACATTTAAAGTGGTATTGAGCTATGGTGGAAAAGCACTCTCTCTCGCCCCCTCTCTCTCTCTCTGCCTCAGGGCCTGCCTTGCCAGACTTGGTGGTGTCACCTGATATGGCAGACGGTGTCCCCCCGTCCCCACACCTGTCAGTCCTGCCACAGTGTCCTTTTGCACTGGTCATCGGCACCATTAGGGGGTCTCTTCTCTGACAAGAAGCCTGCATGGAGGCGAACATCCCTCAAACCTCCTCTGCAAGAGATCACACACTGATACCACCTTCCAGGGTGTGCTGAGTATATTAAAACGTGAAAAAGGAGCTTGCCTTTTATCTAGTGATTTTGTACTATAGTGTCTCAAAAGAGAGACATTTCTGTAAGGATCTGCTAAAAATATTGTATATTTTATGGCGGAAGGGGATGGGGGGGTGGGCTGCGAGGGTGGTGGTGGTGGGGGGCTGGGGAGAAAATGAATATGTATGTGCATATTTATCCGGAAAATGATTACTTGCTGAAGCATTCATTAATCGGTTTTCATAATTCATTCTGTGCATATTCTCCTTTTTATTGAATTTAAACAAACCCATTAACGGGGATTAACTTCCCTGAATGAGACTTTGGTTCTCTTCCCAATTGCTTCCAAAAAGGGCCCCTTGTTCCGTCAAGTGGAATTACTTGCAAGCGTATGCAATCTCCTCGGAAAAGAATTATAGAACACAAGGGTGTGCTACACCGTCCCTCCTTCCCATTTTTGCCACTCTCCCTAAAGTCAATTTATAATCACTTTTCAAAGGATATATCCCCTCATTGTTCATTTTTTTTTCTTTTTTAGCTGGGGTGTGTGTGTGTGGAAAATGTTTCTGCAGTAATGAGAGCATTATTGCGTGTTGTTTTTAATAACTGGTAATTTGTGTTTGACCATCATCACCATCTCTCCCATGGTTGTTGTCAAGTTATTTTCCTGGCCTTTGTTGCTGCTTATTACATGGCACTAATTATAGCCTGAAGAGAATTGCTTTTCTGGACCCTGACCTCGTCCATCTACTTAAGGCCACAGAGAGGATAAAAAAAAAAAAAGCGTATGAAATGAATGAAAGAACTAAAGGAGTGTATGGGGAGCTTTGTAGCTGATTATCCATAAGGCATACATTAATGATAATTGGATGAGAGGATATGAGTGCAGCCATGAGCAAGAAATGCACTCCCTTTTTTCCGCAATATACTCAAAGTTCTGTTCACTACTGCTCTTCTTCCTCTCTTCATCTAAAGAGCCAACAAAGTCTGCCATTAAGTCTGGGTGGAGGATCCGACTGCCTTGGGGGGCATCATAGTGTATCCCACTGTGTAATGTTGCACCAGATCTGTAATTACAGTATGTTGAACAATTCACTTCAAATTAGATTTTTGTTTGCAATTTTATATATATATATATATATATATATATATATATATATATATATATATATATATATATATATATATATATATGTATTTTGTGTCTTCCAAATGCCAAAGAAAACTATCTTCCACCCAAGAAAGGATGCAGCCACAAAGGGTAAACATGGCTGCCAGCATTATTGTTCAGGGGATAAGCCTCCCAAGCAGGTGTGTCCCGAGTCACAAAGCTCAGATGAGCACACCAGTGAAGCAGCTCTGTGGCCGCACTAAAGCAATGCCTGCTCACATGTGCAAAAAGCAAACTCAAAAGAAAATGTGTACACGCCTGCATAAACGTACGCATGCAGAACATGCAATCATGGCTTTAACTTCAAAGTGTTTACCGATTGTGTACCAGATGAGATTTATTTGCCCTGTTGGCACAGCTTGAGAACAACATGTAAATGATGCCAGCCAAGCCAATTAGCTTTGATTCAGACATGAGACAGGAGGCCAAATATCAGACAGGATAGACTGGTCTTTCCTGTGACAATCTTCAGCATTAGAGCATCAAATGTTGGCCCAACTGAAAACAAAACTAAATAAAATAGTGCACTGGCTAAGTGGCCAGAAATTGAATGCAAGGCAGGTTAAAAAGGAAGCGAGAGAAATCTAAAAGACATTTATCTCTTGTGGTACATGAAGGTCTCTCTGCAGCCGTTCCTTCATCACTCACTTTTGCATCTCCTTTCACCACTTTCTCCGTTCCCCCCGGAGCCCTTTGGTGAAAAAATGGCAAATGATCACGCTTCTGTGAGCACCATCTGGCAGCTCGTACACTTATAGCACCCATCACATCTTTCACTTTTCTGCCAACCTACAAAACTATACACAAAGCCCTTTTTTTTCCCCATTGGAAAAAAGTAAGTAGGAGCTAATAATAATAGGCCATTTCTGTGTTTGTCCTAATTAAGCAACTGTGTGAAAGAAACATGAAAAGTAGCTGTAACATCTTTTGACAAGGTTCTCACCTTAAAGTGGCTGATTTGGCCACACTGATGGCGAGCTTTAAAAAATAATAATAATACTAGATTACTTCAACATTAAAGAGCCAACATTATGTCAAGAAGAAAAGAAAGTGATTTATTTTGTATAGGATATGTTGCAAGCAAAAATAGGGCACAGTAAAGTTCACAACCTGAATTGCTGAGAAACTGACCTCTGCCTGTAATTCTTCATGTAGCAGTCCACCCCTGGCTGCTCCATCTTATTCTAATACTCAGTCCAGTACTCAAGGATTTCAGTCTTATTCTGTTTTGCAACACATGCAGTTTTTAGTAGTGACAGTAAGTGGTACAGTAAATGAACTGCTGTCTGACTGAGGCCCTCCAAGTGTTTTTAAAATAAAATGTATTGAAACTATAAGCCAGATTCCTCATTCACACAACACTCACAGTTTTATTGCACCATCACTGTCACACACACCAACGACACGCTGCAGGGAGCTTTAGGGGTTCAGTATCTTGCCAGTGACACTCAACAAGCAGACCAGAGGAGTTCAATATGCACATCAAAACAAAAAATTCTGATAGAAGCATGCTCGACCTCTATCTGAAAAGTTATTTAATACTACACTTCAAAATATTCCAGCAGTATAAACTGTTCTCACTCTAATATGTCTGGTAATAAGCCGCCCCTTTGTGATTTTTCTATACATTATGCTTCCACAATTAATCGAATTTTGATATTCGATCCCTATTTTGGCTTCACGTAATTAAATAAAAAATGATTGAGCGACATTAAAAATGCCCAGTCAATAAAATGTGAAGAAAAAGCAGATGAGGTGTCCTGACAACATGCATGCATGTGCACAGCTGTTCCCTGCACCGTGCCGCTTGGAGTTTCTACTGTAGCTCTTTCTACCAGGTCTGGATGAGTAGCACTGCATTAAAAGAAACATATACAACAAAATTCAAATGTCTAGCACAGCAGAGGGCAAAGAGCTTCTCCATCAATCCCTCCTTCAATCTGTTGGTTGGAAATACGTCATGTTTAGTGCAAGTGACGTTAACCAAGAACACATCATATGCTGATGAGCACTGCAAAGCAACACAACCAACTTATTTAACTGCCTGAAAACACACCAATAACTGCAGTATGAGGAAGGCCAAGAAAAACAGTGCAGTGGCCGCTAACATGGTTCATCCATCTTAAACTCAGACGTTACATAAAAGCGAGGATGAACAGAACGTCAGCATGTATAAATCTCGCTCACAGACACATGTAAATAACAAACACAATCACATTGCATTTGGCCAAAGATACGTGTTCACTAAACATGGTGAGTAGGAAACAGTATGTTATACACTTTTCCAAAGTGGGAAAACCTGTGCTGTATGTGAGATAGATAGATAGATAGATAGATAGATAGATAGATAGATAGATAGATAGATAGATACTTTATTGATCCCGAAGGACATTAGGGCATCCAACAGTTTGATATGCACAATAAGTAGAATACAAACAATGGAGGTATAAATTATACAAACTATACTAAGCTGTGCTCTGAAAACAATAAAAACAAAACAAAACAAAGAATACAGGGATATGAATAATAGAAGTGTGATAGACATATACAAATGTGCAGAGGCAGATGTGCAAACAATGCAGTACAGTATTAAAGTGATAAAGTGTCTGATTTATAGCGTGCCAAATATCAACACATGCAATGATGTATGTTAGCAGGAGTGTCACATGACATGAATGTGAAAGCACTTTTTTCACTTAAATAAAAGAATAATGAGAAATAATTGTGATTTCAATGTTGATCAAATAGAGATAGATCATAATTAAGCTTGAATGAATGAAGAGATAGCGACACGTTAAAACAAACATTCAGGAAAAGACATATTTTTGTACAAATAAAATACTAATTTGGACAGTCACACTGCAAACTGCATATTAATTTCATGTAAAAAAAGAGTCAGTGTAGCAATA